>BMAW01077430.1:284165-339566 GCA_019974015.1 Nephila pilipes
TATATATATATATATATATATATATATATATATATATATATATATATCAGAAAATAGAATTTACCTAAGGTTTAAGTGTCATGAGAACCTATTAATTTTTTCAATTACCTATTTTTGTTCTAAGTCTCCTTTTCACAGCCAAATGGCTAATTAATTTTTAACCATGTGATATGATGATGATCTGGCATCACACAAAGATATAGAATGACTAAATACAAAAATTGAAACTTGTAACTTCATGTAAAACAAAGCGCATAAGTCGGACATTTGTCTTTGAAACATCTTTAAAAGACAAGCTATTGTTTTACGCAGCCCCGATAAGATCAATTGCTTTTTTATTCATGTCTTTGAAAGTTGATTCTCAAATTCCCTTGTAAAAGTTCTGTTTTTGAATTGCATGGGGGGAAAAGATGGACAATATGGCTTTAAATTTTTACTTTGTGACCTTTCTTTATCGATAAGTGAATCTCTATGATAAAAAATTGTTTCAAAGAAAAACAAGTTTTTTCTTATCGATTCTATACTTAAATAAAGATAAGGTTTTCCACATTAGATTAAAGCTTCAAAAACTCGATTGGTTCGTAACACAATATGCTCCCAAAAAGAATTTAGTTTACAAAATTGAATTTTAGATCGAATATTTGAGGAATAATTTTTGCCGTCATGACAAAATTGCCTGGTATCTACTCTTCAAATAAAAACAAAGTGTATGTGTGTAGTATAATAATATCCATCATAGAATAGTTTCATTTTCTCATAACTACTAATACAAGGTGGTGGAAAAATCATTTTTCATTTTTAAAATAATATAATTTTTAATATTTTATATAAAATATTTATTTATTTCCCATACGTTTTTTAGAACTTTGAACGACTGAAGGTAAAAGAGTTGTTTTCTCTCAATAAATCATTTGAAAAAGGTAGGAGAACTAATTACTTCAGTAGAATTCTGCTTATTTTTCAACCTAATCTCCTTTTAGTTCTATACACATTTGCAAGCATTTCTGTAACTTTTTTAAGGCATCTAAAAAGTAACAATTTGGAAGGTCCTCAAAACAGGCGTCTGTTTGGGCGATGACCTCTTCGTTAGAAGTGAACCATTGTTCACGCAACCATTTTTCTTTAAGTTTGGAAATTAAGAAAAAAAAAGTCAATTTGGAGCAAATCCGGTGAATACGGTGGATGTTAATATAAATTGAATTTTAATTCCAGGATTTTGGTCATCGATAATGCATCAGTGTCATTGTCTTGATGGAACATGATCTTTTTCAAATGAGGACGTTTTTTCTTGCGTTCTTCGCTCAACCAGTACAATAACGACGCTTAGTACTCTCTAGTTATTGTTTTCCTTTTTCCAAGGAATCGATACAGACGATTCTGTGTGCATCCCAAAAACCGTGGCGATCACCTTGCCGGTTGATTTTACCGTCTTTGCTTTCTTTGGAGCCCGTAGGCCTTTTAAAATAAACTTTTTTGACTGCTCCTTTGTCTCTGAGTGTAGCAGTGTATCCTTGTTTCGTCCACTGTTATATATCAATGCAGAAACTCGTCTGGATTGCAATAAAAAAGCACCAAAATAGCCTCAATCATACGGTTCCGTTTATTTTCCACTGAGAGCAAACGCGATACCCATCTTGCCAAGATTTTTTTCATACTCAATTTTTCGTGCAAAGTTGAAAATACTGTTCTTTGCGATATAGTTACTAGTGGCTTCAATTACTTCGCTCTCTTTAATTTCTCGATCACTTAAACCTTATCGTAGATTTCATCAATCATTCCAGGAGTAGTAATTCCCCCTGTGATGTCCCGAGCGACGATCATCTTTTATGAAGTACAGCCACGTTTACATTCAATTTCCCAAATGTAAATAGTTGCAAACACAGGAACATATATGTCGTGTTTATCTAACTCAGCTTTGATCTCTTTCGGGGATAAGCCTTTTAAATACAAGTATTTAATCACCCCCTCGAAACTCACTTTTTTTCCATTTTTCTAAATAAATACAAATTTCCTGCTTCAACCGACTATAAGAATGAAATCATGAGATGGAAACAGCTGAGATTTAGACACCTGTCAAGTGAATCATGATGCTTACTAAAAACAAACCATTTTCGATACTACGATCACCATCTCTTGAATTTTCTAAGTATTTAATGAACGACCTTCGTATTGTAAAGTTTTAAGTATTACTGAGAAATAGCCGAGATATCCGAATATATAAAATTTATTCTGCGTATTAATTTATCTTTAAGCACCTAATGTTATAAATTACTATTAATGTCGATTTTTTTTGGTTTCAGGGAGCCTTAGATTAAAGTTTCTTACAGTATGGAGAAGATGAGAGTTCGATTCTCTGAATTCTACGAAGGATTTTCTGAAAATAAGCATTGTCATTTTTATAAGAAACATTTATTGCATAAAAGTAATATACCATGTCATCATGAACAATACATCTTGCACTATTTTTCGATACAGTCGCAAATGACATTGAGACATTTGTAGTAGCGTGCAATCAGTTTGAAGAAACAACTCTGGTAAAACTCGGTGTATTGTGATGCAAGGAATTGTCACACAGCCTGCTTAATCGCAGTATAGTTTTGCATGGACCTAAGCACGACTAACACGTAGTGTGGATGCCACGTCTGACACCTTATGCACCTATCCGCTAACACAATGCACTGTACTCTAGCACAGTGTTGTGTTCATTCGTGGATGTGGAGGTGCGACCTTTTCGAGCTTCATCCTGCACACTCTGCCTTCCTTCACTGAGCATGTAACGCCAGCGTCCAGCCATTTGAAGAGATAAGACCTGATCAACATATATGGTCTATAGACGGTAATGGATGACTATTTCCACTTTCCCATTCATACTGGAAAACAGCACACACTTCCATTGCCGACTACGTTGTCAATCACGTCTTGCTGCTACCCTCTTTTCTTCGTTGCTCTGTGCATGCGTCATCTCCCCTCCCCTGACACTACTTCTGCTGTTGAACCAGCAATGAGTGTGAATTCTTATGGCTGTTGTTTGTATAAGCGTTCTGGCCCCTCAGATACTAGTTTCCTCCCTTTCCTACCTGAACATCAGTGCAGATTCCTGCGCATGTCATTTTCCTCGTTCACTCTGCTCTTTGTATTGCTCTGGTAGCGTGTGATTGCTAATTTGTTTCTCGTATATATTTTGCTTTGATTATTATGTCTTCTGCACAAAAGCAAGAAATATAGGCTCTTTTCAGAGCAAAATACTCAAAATTTATTCAAGTCAAAATTTTAAAGTCAATTATTTCAAGTCAAAATTTCAAAGTCAATTATTTCAAGTCAAAATTTACTTCTTATAGTAGCAAGAATTTTAATTATACATGATGTAAAATACTATGATTTCAGATGCCATTGTTCAGGAAATTTTATGGCAGAAAGTAAAGGTTTGTATCATTTAAAAATCCATGGCAGCAATAAAATAAATACATTTTGACCAGCTGCATTAAAAATAATAGAACTTACTGATAGTAAATATGTAATGTCATATCAAAAATTACATATTGAGCACTAGAATGATTTAGGTCACTTTTTTTAACAGCAGATGAAAGGGAAAATATTGCCTCAAAGATAGCAGAAAAATTTCCTCTCTTAGAATTAGATAATTTTCGGAACTACTAGGCTGTATTAATAAATTAAATAACTCATAGTTTGTCCCAAGCATTATTGTTTTTATGGTAAAAAAAATAATAAAATCCACGCACAATGATCGAAGCTTTATAGAATACACAACCTTCAAAAAACACGCAAAAATCATTCTAAAGTTCAAAAATGATGCCAATATTACAACAAAACGAATAAAGGTAAAGGATAAAATATTATAGTAGCTAATAAATTATGAAAACTTTTAACAATGTTCCTCTTTTACACATTAAAACAAATGCAGGCGATAAAATATTAAAGAAGACAGTAAATTATTAAAACCTTTGACAATATTCTTTTCGCATATTAAAATAAAGGCAGACAATAAAATATTAAAATAGATTATAAATTATGAAAATTATAGAGAGTATTCTTTTCAAATATTAAAATAAAGGGGCAGAGAATAAAAAAATTTAAGCAGATGATAAAATATTAAAGTTATTGACGATATTCTTTTCCGACACTGAAATTAAAGCAAACGATAAGTAATGAAGTTAAATTTTTCTTAAGAAAAATATAATTATTATTCCAACAAAAAATTTAAAAATATCTGTGCAGCATGATTTTACGTAACAAGGATTTTTCACGGTGAGTAGCGTTTATACATAGTGTTTATCCATACGTTTACCAATACCTAGGAACTACGACGAATATATGAACTCATTGAGCCCAAACAAAAGTTTGATTTTTTCATCCATGTCCAAGAAAATGCCCGTTATGTCCCACTGTGTGACGGTGTCAACTGATTCTTTTCTGCATGCAGAGTTCCCTGACATAAACACGCTGCGTGGGAATCTGTTCAGATGTTCAAGGAGGAAACTATCATTTGAGGGGCTATACGCTTGTGTTGTTTGTTTCATCTGGTGTACCATGTGTGCTCTTTCGAAAAAATGACGAAACTACATTTCGGATCAACCCTCGTATAATGACAGCCTTCTAAAGGTCAAGAAACGCTTTGAGAAATGTATAACTCAAAATGGTGACTATATACATAAGTCTTAAGAATAATAAATAAATATTAGATTTTTATCTGGATTATTAGATTTTTATTTAATATTAGATTTTTATCAAAACTTTACGATATGTTGAGATAACTTCCTGAAACCAAAAGAATCAACCAACAGTATTAGCTACAATTTACAACATTACGTAATGTACTGTATTTCTGATATCGCATGAAGAAAGGTGACGTTTTCTTCTGAACAACGCTTTTATTTTCGACGTTGTTCAAAATAAATATATACACAAATGTACAAGAATAAAACTTATGTTTCTTTCCCACCAAAAAACAAAATTCCATCGCTTTCTCCTCTGTTGTCAGCCTTCTAACGTTTGCCTGTGTGTTGGTTTTGTTAACGTTTCACTGGGAGCAACACGAGCTATTGGCGACGGACCTCGTAATTTTGAACCTCGTTCAAGAGACGAGGACGAACCTGAGCTGGTACCCACTCTCCAAACTTCCACGCCATGCCAACAGGAGGACTTTGGGCCCTGACAGATTAATTAAATGTGCCCGGCTACACAGCGGATCTTTAGTGATATCAAGGTTCGAACTTACGACTCGACGAAAACCACCGGCCGCATGTACGCGACAATGACCACTAGGCTATAGCGTCCACTAACGTTTCCTTCAAAATTTATGTGGTGTTGCCAACAAAGGTCTGCTAGCCAAAGCCAATATGGCTCGTAATTTTAAAATACGGTCGGATAACGAAGTCGAAACTTGAGGTGGCACCCTATCTCCACATCCCTGCCTTTAGGCGTGATATGAGATCAATACCAAAGAAATAGGAACATTTAATAATAAGCACAAAACATCACATTACATAAGGTACCATTAAAATGCAGAATAAATTTTATCCAAGAGTCTCGGTTATTTTTTAATATGTTTAAGAATTAAAGCTTTATTATATTCCCTCGTAGGAATAGAAAATGATTGTTACACGAGCTCTATTTGTCAATTCGCTAACACGGGCTCTCTCAATAACTTTTACCATAAAAAATTTCATTAAATCTTCTTGCGTAGCTTGAAATTCTGCTGGGATATTGCTCTTTAGCTGAGCAATTTTTCTAGGAATATTGGTGACAACACAATATTTAAGAGATCTGTTGACTCTTAACTGTTATTCGTGTATGCTAACAGAATTCTTCATACCAATATAACTTACTAATGAAACCAAACAGAAACTTGTCACTTTTACCATTTAATATTCATAAAAATATCCAAATTAATTATTGTATTTTCATGTATTTTTAAAGAAATCTTAAAAAGTTATAAAGTTCTATAAACTGGACACATTTCAAAATTCCTGAAATCAATATTCTACTGCTCCCTGGATTCTGAAGTACAACATTTATCACAATTTACAAAAGTAATGTTATAAAAAAATATTTATATTTAGTAAAAAAAATGTGCAATTTTGAAATTCTACATACTATTTAAAAAAGTTAGTGGAAATAAAGAATTAAATATGGTTTTTTGGAAAATTATTTAAGAAGAAATCCAATCAAAAAAAAATTCATATGATTTTTTCTTTTTGTCGTGTCTCTCGTCTACCGGTCATTTTGATTTCATGAACGTAATGTGAATCCTATGTAATTTCTACAATCATGCTCAAATATTTACTATTTGATCTACTTGAATATAAAAAAATGCATCCGAAAGAACAAAAAATAATGAAGGTTTCTGCTGAATTACATTTTTCCATCGATTTTTCAAAGCATTTTAGAATATTTTTGTGGACCAGAAAACCTACAAGCGAATCATTAAAATAGGGATAAAAAAAATTTTCTAAATATCGAAGTGAAAAAATAATTCCGCAGAAGCCTTCATTGGATTTTGCTCTTTCGGAAGCACTTGCATTCAAGTAGAAATAAAAAAAAAAAACGAGTGTTTTAAACATGAGTTTTCTTTCAAACTTCACACTTTGCGTAACATAATTTTTTATACCTTAAATTTTAAGTAACATTCACCTGTCAGTTTCATTCATTTTTAGTAGCATTCGCTTCCCTTGAAGATGGGGAGCAATGTTACGAACATGAGATCATGCTTTTCTTATAAAGAAAAAGATGGATTTATAGAAATGTCACCAGTTGACAAAAAAAGAGTTTAAACAATGACCTCTTCACCTTGGCGAACATTTGGTGATTTGATGAGAAACTTGGCGTAAAATTTAATTTTTAAATAATTAGTTTCAATCAATTAATTTTATTAATTATAGTTAAATTATCGTATTCTCATCTAAAACAATCGTGTATAGAAAAATTTCAGCTCAATTGAGTGCTTTAAAATGTGGGGAAAAAGTTATAAAGTTTTGACCCAGACATTCAATGCGAGTAAAAGAAAATCCAAAAATAATAGAAAATATTTGAGGACGGTTGTAGAAATTTAAATGAATATTAACAGTGCGCTCATGAAGACAAAATGGGTGGTAGACGGGAGCTTTAGTGATGTGTCTCAAAATTGATGCGTGTATATAAGTCATAAAAACACTTATTTTGAACTTGTATATGAAATTTAAAATTTAAATAATTAATAGTTTCTGAGAAATCCTGAGCGCAAGCTTTTTTTGTGAGAAAAATGAAGTTTAAATTCAACAAAATGAATAAACGAAAAAACTAATCAAATAAGGTCTAATTTTTTTCCCGATTATGAGACAAATTTCAGAAAACATGGAGGTCTAACGTATATATTTTTCAAGAAATCGGAAATTGTGAATCTTAAGGGTCCTGATACTCTTTAAGTTATTTCCAGAGAAAATAAAATCTGGTACTATAAGATCAAGGGAAGTGAGGACTGATTTCAAGCTTTCTCGAGAACGGCATGGAGTCGATGTTTTTCATCAATGTTTTCAAAAGTACAATCAAAATTAGTTGGCAGTCAAGCTGACCTTTCCAGTTATTGGAGTATCTTCGACAAACCCTTGGGTCTCGAAACATTTAACCAAAACCAAAATCATTGGCCTAAATGTAGGCCTTCTTAATTGAAATGATACTTATTTGCCCACTGATGGAGAACAACTGAACCGTTATATGCACGATAACACTAGATAATTCTCATACGTTGCTTCAATTGTGTAGTATTTCCTCATATATATATATATATATATATATTCTTAATTTTTAAATTCTGAAGATAAACCTAAATAATTAATTTCTTCAAAAATTTAACTCCCATTTTAAATTTATGAAGAGACTTTTGTACCCCTCTCCCTGTTTTATGTAATGAGTTTTCTTTTGTAAAATAACGCCCCCAACACACACACAAAAGTATCCATCAAACTCATTTCTATTTACTGGAAAACGACAAATTGTGATCAAATAAAGAATTCAAGAAATCTTGTGATACTGAGTTACTCTATTTAGAGCTATTTATTGCGATAATCTCTTCACTAACCTCGGGGACTTTTATCGAATTCAATTGCACAAAATTACAATTTCTTTCCAACCAAAATGAAACGTGATTAGTTAAACTATTTGAAGATTGAAGTGAAGGGAAGTGAATTAGAAATAGTGATACATAAATAATATAGAATTGAAATGAAAATAAAAGAAGATAGAAGACCAAGCAGATCAATATCATTACGTTGTATTAAAGCATCGTAATTAGTCTTTTTGCACGAAGCGAATCTTAGTTAAAGTATTAAGATAAGGTTCGGCTGAAATGATTGAATCAGAATGAGTAAATTGGTAAGCTAAGATTTTATCAGTTAATCCTAAATTAGAATTGACGAAAAAAGTGAGATTTGAGAGATTGACCTTATTTATTCTTCAATGATTATTAATAAAGTATTTTATCTTTCTCTTACGTATGTTCTGTTGGAGTCCAAAAATTATTGATTGTATTTAGAAAAGATGGCAATAGAATTTTATAATGAAGAAAGTTTGTCACATACTTACAGAACGCCTCTTACAATCTATACAAAAATTAGATTGTACTTAAAGTTATTAGCAAAGGCAAAGAGATTACGAAAATTTCTTGGAGCAACTAAAACCTCATACTATTCATGCTCGCTGTTCATTTTAAAAATATGTAATTTTTACTGTACCTTAACAAATACAATGAAATCTTGGTAATAAGTCGTATTTATTGGGACCACAATTAATCCAGGTTATAGAAAATCCGGGTTAAGAGGATTCGATGCACTTTGAATAATTTTCTCTATTTATACATTTCAAAAGTATGTTTTAGAGTGTAGTGTTGATATTCAAAAAAAAGGATTTCAGATGAAAATTTGAACGCATTGTTGATACAGTTTTAAAAATTAAATTTTTTTAAAAATAAAAATTTTGAAAATTTCAAATTCCTACTCCTTCTGCATCAATTATTACTTTGTTTTGAAATATTTTTTGGTAAAATTTTCAATGACTTTTTAAATAACTTTAGAGATATATTTTACAACGTCTTTCTTCGTTGTAGAGTAAAAAATATAATGTTTATAGATATATTAAAATTAAGCAAAAATCCCAATATTTCATGCATTTTAATTTTTTAAAAAAAAATATATTCATTTTATTGCTAATTGTATTATTAATTTTGTTGCATGTATTATATATCACACACAGAAAAAAATGTCTATAATTTGCAAACATTTGTGGAAGGAGTACCATTTAAAATGCATTGATGTGTTGAAAAAGCATAAACCTAGAAAAAACTGTTTTGAAATTAACAACTCTGAAAAATAATTATTACGTGCTACAATTAATTTACGATGCAATTTTAAACTATTAGAAATATGTTTTACTTTGTAGTATTTGTATTCTCACATAAAATGAGGCGGCAGTAGCCTAAAGGTCATGGCTTCGGATTCGTGGCCGGTGGGTTTCGTGCAGTCGCGGGTTCGATCCTCTGCCGCTAAAGATCTGCCATGTAGCCAGGGCTGTTGCGCGTTAAATCTATCGGAACCCAAAGTCTTCCCGTTGGCATGATGTGGAAGTTAGGACAGGGGGGAACAGCTCAGGTGTCGTCCTCGTCACTTGACCGAGGTTCAAAATTACGAGGTCCGTCGCCAATAGCCCTCGTGTTGCTTCCAGGGCAATGTTAATAAAAATTAATCTAATCTCACATAAAATTCCTGTGCGTTTTTTAAATAAGTTGTCTTTTATATTTCACAGTATCAATTACCCCTGACTAACAAGAAAAATGTTTTAAAAAATTATAATAATAAAATATATATATATATTTAAAATTTTATGCTTCATATAATACTAAAATGTTATATTTGTATTTTTATGAAAATATATGGTAAATAAGAACATTAATTAACAAATTATTGGTGTAAAATAAAATTATACATATGTATATATAGAACTTACGAACTAAACACGAAATATTAACAAATCTTTCATAATGAAAGCTTAAATCATTGAAAAGAACGGTAAGTTCTACAGTTATGATTAAAACAAAATAAAATTTGTTTTAGAAAATGTTTTGATTTTTTTAAAAAAAAATTGCATAAAAGTCCTCAAATCTCTAAAAAAAGTGGCTTGGCAAGTCCCAAAATTCGTTTATTTATATTTTTTTAATTTCTCTCATTTCTCCTAACTTCTACTTCTCGTACATTCTAAAGTAATATACCTCAACCGAAAGATAATTATTCAAATGACATTAATTTTTTAAATGAAAAATCGATGTTTTGTTGGGGTTTTTTTAGAATCCGAGTCGTTTTAACCAGAAATGCATTGACGTGATTAAAAGCTTAATCAGATCAATGCATTTCGTAAGACGGAAAAAAAAGCGTTAAGAAATCAGAGAACTTCTCATTTTTCCCTTTCTCCTACACCTATTATGATTATCACTGTGGGATCTGACAACTAAATTTATTTTATAGCATTTTCCATTTAGACGATATGCACCGCATACCATTCGCCATTGACAATAAAAGTTGTAACAAACGCTTTATTGATGTCTCCAAAGGGAAATATTTGTAAAGTCCTCTCCCACTTTCCTTGACACATTCATTATTGCTTGAAGATTTCAATAAATAAAATTATTTTTCTGTCTATCTTTCACTGAACTCTTGCACAATTTTTCTTACTTGATGAAACAAATAAATTTTATTATGGAAATTTGCAGATCGCATCTCAAATTCAAAGAAAGAAAGAAAAAGTTATCCGAGTTATCGGAGATTCGAGTTAACGGGGTTCAACTTATTGAGTTTCTGCTGTATCTTCAAAATTAAAATAAATTTTAACTGAAAGCTAGACAGCAAAGCAGAAATTTTCCTGGGGAGTTGCAATGGAGATTTGACCTTTGATGGCAGACGATGATCGATTGCTGTGTGATTGAGCGGACCAGTGATTAAGTAAAACAGGGAGGGGATTAAGAGCTTACGCTCCCAGTTTTGGGCTGGCACTGTCTTCTAGAACTCAAGTTCGAAAATTTTCTAGTTCTTACAAGATCGAGTCTTAAGCAACTCTTTGGTTATTTTCTAAAAGTATTTCCTAAATTATTTAACTTTTTAACTATCTTTAACTTTTGCTCAAAATCATTTTCGTAATCATCAACATTCGTTCGGCGTATCCCAAAGATATTTTTCCCTAGCTTTATTTCCTTGGCAAAATTTAATTTTTCGATTTAACAATCACAAAACTTGCTGCCTGGATAGATATATCGCCCGGATAGCTCACGTCCTTCTTAAAGGAAAAATTTTCTAAATCAAAGCAATATCTTCAAGTTTTTACAGTCGATGGATCAAAAATTTTTCTTTAAATTCTTGAATTTGATTAAATTTTCTATAACTTATTTCAGTAACTTTTTAAATTCAGTATACATATATTAAAAAAAATCCACCATTCAGAACGTTCCATTTAACACCAGCACCAAACTCAATCTTAATTCTGCCGCTTATCCAATTGGACAACCGAACACGATCCTAATCTCCCTCCATCGCTAAGACAGCTGCCTGCAATAAATAATTTTTCATTTTATAAGTGTATTAAAATGGAGACAACTCCGTTTTCTCTAAAACTGAACATAACAGTGTCAGAGTCCAGCACTAAGATAACAAAATATTGAGCGACTAGATCTTCCTATCACAAAAAGTCTTGAACTATAAATTATCTTAAATTGTAATCTTTCAAGTAAAAAACTCTTTTTTATCTTCAACAACAGCGCCCGAAGCTAAAACGCCTTAAAAACTAGTTCGATGGGGAAGTCCCTATTGGTCTGGTTGATAAGAGAGCAGCAAAAAGTGATAGATCAACTTTTCTTAGGACCCAGTGGTGGAAGGTTCGAAACATCGCCAGCACTAAAAGGTCAGTTATCCTCTCCTTACACGGGGTTGAAAACATCACCCGCCGAAGGTGGTGACCCAGAACTTGAACATTAAATAGCAATACAGTACTACTGGTTGTATACACGCCTGACACAAAAACTTGTCTCTGTGTGTCAAAGGCAACCACACATAAATCACAGCTAGTGATAATCAAAGAGATCTGCTATCCGACTACAGACAACCGATAACATAAAATGGAAACTTCCAAGAAACGAAATTCAATATAACAGGGAGGGGATGTATATCAATAGCATTAAGGGCTAGAAAATGACATTCTCTACAAATATCGTTTCTTGTATTATTAGAACCATACTGGAAAGAAAGCACGCGGCTACTTTCTTTAAAATCAACGACAGAAAGTGAAAAAAAAATACCTTAATAACTAGTCCACCAGGAAGTTTCTATTAGTCAAGTAGATAACAAATAACTTTTCTTCGGACTTAGTGGCCAAGTGTTCGAAACACCCCCGACATCCAATTGTACTTCCCCGCCAGTGGATTGAAAAATATTTCTCTTGATCTATAACTACTCCTGGGCGAGTGTAAATTCCAGAGAGTGCAGTTTCATAATATATATTTCTTCTAGCCAAATTTACGAGTATTTAAAAATTCTCTATTTTTCTTCTAATTTTTATCTTTATTTTAAATTTATTTTCCGATTTCTTCTTCTTTGTAATCCCATGCTGGGTACATTCCACTCCCCTTACTTACACCTTCTAAATTCTCCATTCGGGCATCCAATAAAAGATTCACCCCCACCCTTCAACAACCCGTCTGCTCAGAGCAATATTCAAGTATTCAATTCCAAATCCTTCCATCCATGCACCATACCTCCAACACAGCCAACGGATGAGAGAAATCCAACCCGCCAGCTCCACCAATAGTAAAACTTTCTCTCAGAACTCACTCCGAAGCTAGTTCTAAATTCAATCTCGCTAAAGCAATATCACAGTATACCAAGATTCGTGCTAAAAGAGCGCTCTGCACTTCAAGCGCCCCTAGAATTCAACATTAATGAACCCAAGATGCCACTCTCACTTCTGTTTCTTATTATCATCCCTTTGCCACTCATCCCTCGAGCTCTCAAAAGTAGTAGATGTGATTGGTTTCTTGGAATTCTTAACTCATCTGTGTTTGTGTCTCCGATATGTCTGAAAAGTTTTGTGAGACAGAAATTTGGGTCAACATGTGCTCAATGAGTAAGGTTAAAATTATAAAAGAGATGATCTAAGTAACTTTTTAATTGGGTTTTCTTTAACTCACATTGTATGTCTCGGTCAAAACTTTAAAAGCTTTTTTTCTCACATTTTAAAGCGCTCAGTTGAGCTGAAACTTTCTATACATGATTGTTTTGGATAACAATACGATATTTTAATTAAAGTTAGTAAAACTAACTCATTAAAACTAATTATTTAAAGAATTAAATTTTATTCCAAGTTTCTCGCCAAATTGCCAGATCCAATGCTTAATTGAGCTAAAAAAATTAACAGTTTGATGTTGCTATGCACTCAAAATGATATTACAAAGGAAATTGATTACAATGATGTCATTGATGATTTTGCAATGATCAAAGCTCGAAGAAAACATTTGTTGTACATGTACAATGAAAATGACTCAAAAAAATAAGGATGTCTAAAAGTAAAATATAGTAGGGCGATGGAAAAGATGAAAATTAGTTCAATATTAATAAAAGATGAGAATTGAAAACAATTCATACAATAATGTATACTCTATACTGTAATTGCAAACGATTTCTTTACTTTACTGTATTAATTTTCAAAAAAGTGGGTGGTTTGTGATGCCATACGGTAAGAAATGAACAAGAGTGGTCAAAACATGCCACTATCCTTTCCTTACGGCTACTGGTTGCCAGTCCTGGACACGGCGAGTCCAAAGGTAGTAGGTAATAGAAAGACTTTATGAAGAGCAAAAACAAAGAAAGGGAAAAGAATAAGAGTGTTGAAAGAATATCCCACTCGGACCAAAACTAGTAAGGTAACAACTGAAGGAGGGGCGAACTTTGGAAATAATGAGTCAGTGAATGTAAAAATTATTGGCGCAAGAGCCAGATGTGCCAATGCTGCGCCAAACAAGATTGAACTGTGGTATAGACGTGAAAAAATTGGAAAAAAAAGACAAATTAGTTGACAAGAAGGAGGATCGAAAATAGAGTTGGATCGCTAGGGTAACCCGGGGATGCGTCACCCATGTTTACCAAAGACAGTAAACCCCATAGGAAAGAAAAAGATCCCGAGGGTGTCTCAGGATCATGGTGCCCATATTTACCTGAAGAAGACAAGTCCTTTAGGTCCCCTGATATAATCCCTTGGGGCAGAATGCCCGGTTATACCCTTAGACACGGGGTACTCTTTTTAGTCGCCTCTTACTATATGCATGAGCTACAGTGGGAATAATCTGTCATTTCAGGTCACCACACTGGTCATGCTTTGGAAATAATGGGGGAGAACAATTTGAAGTCCCTAGGGTGCCAGGGAGGTTGAAAACGGCCCTGTGTGTATGTACACTAGCAACTGTTCGGAAGCTATAGATGGAGGAGCTTAGAGCGGAATTCGTGAAGGAAAGGAAACCAGTGAGGGAACAACTTAGAATCTGAATATGAAAGGACTTTGGGATAAAAGAATTTTACCTCGACTCGGAGAATTCGAGGGGGTCCCTTCTTACCCTGCTAAGTGGGTGACGGAAGATGCTTTGCGTTCACCCAGTTCGCCCACACCGGAACCGTGAGCTTCGCTCGCCATTACACAAAGCAGCCTGTAGCAGATTTTGAACTTAAAATTTTTTCTCCTGAATTACTCTCTTTTGTTTTACATTAATTTAACGTATCATATCTCTAGGAAAAGAACTCATATCCGGACTGAAAGCAGTCACAAATAATGATTAAGACAAATTTAAAAAATGAAATTAATTGGAGATATTCTCAAGACTATCAATATTCCCCCTCACAGAAACGTAACTTGAAAGGTTACTAAAGTTTTTGAAAAAAAGAAAAAAAATGTTTAAAGACTGCACAACGAAAACATCCAGTAAAGCCATATTTATTGAATCTATGTTTGAAACCAACAACATTTCCAATTAATAACAAAAGCATTTTAAATTAGCATTCAGCGAAACGAAACAGGAGCTCAGTATTAAACTTATACTTTAGTTTTATTATTTATTCTCACAAATAATAAGGTACGAGTTTGAGTTTTTAAATATTGGTAAAACAAGCTACAGGTATTTCCTAAAAAAATTTCAAAACTGTTCCGTTTCTAGAATTCTTATAATCGTCTGAGCGCGGTTGCTGTTGTCTAGTGGTCATGGTCACGGACTTGTGGTCGACGCTGTTTTTTTCGAGTCGTGGATTCGAGCTCTGATGCCACTAAAGACCCGCCGTATTGTGGGGCTGTTGCACGTTAAATTTGGCCGAAGTCCCATTGGCGTGATGGGAGGTAATAGTTCAGGTGTCGTCCTCGTCACTTAACCATAGTTCAAAATTACAAAGTCCGTCGCCAATATCCCTCGTGTTGCTTCTCAGTGCGATGTTAATGAAGAATCACAATACATAAGCAGATGTGTATTGTAGAATATTCCATTAGTTGCAGTAAAAGAATCCACTTCAACTATAGAATATTGACGATGTGATAGAATATAATGATAAATCAAGACATTACTTTGATCATTTTGTAATATCAGAATTTCACATAGAAAAACACACTAAAATTTAGATTAACTTAATTTAACTAAAATTAACTTCAAATTATATTTAATAGGTAAATTCATAAATATACTAAAATTGTATACACAGCAGATAGATTTAGTTACATTAAAAAACAATCAGGTAAAAATATTACAAAACGTATAATCTTTATTCTGATAAATAAAGCAATTAAGTCTTTTAATTTTAATATATTTTGTTTTCTCTAATTTAATACCACTTTTGTAAAGATTTAATCACATCTGGTAAATTTACAAAAGAATATTTAATTTCAATGAAATAAAACCAAAAAAATAATAAAAAAATATTGTTTTCCTTTTCTTCTTATTGTTGAAAATATTTTTAAAGCGCTTTGGTGTGTTTGTTGAAGATATGTCTTTAAGAACATTTAATAAAAAAAATTAACAGAAAATAAAATTTCAATAAAATATAACGCTAAAATATTCATTAAAATATAACGCTCATATTCAAACAATAACTTAGAAACAAGAAGGATTTTTTTTTAATCATTGTTTTCTCAAAATTAAAATTTAATGGGCTATAAATGTTTAAGATTCCTGACTAATAACGGTATTGAATTCCCGAACACAATGTCAATCCCATGAAATTTTTATTCCCAGTGACAGCGATTTGGGTGGGGGCAACTTCCGTCTCCCACACTTTGTAGCGAAAAATTTATATTTTCATTCCATGCTAGCCGCTTTAAATTGAGAGTTATAAACAAAACACTTGAATTATGTTGAACACACAAAACACCTGTTGTCTTATCACTTAATTATGTGTTTTCTTTCCTTTCTTTAATTATTAAAAAATTTATTTAGCGGATATGTGCACAAAATCCGATACCATGCATCGTGGCACGGGTGCTAACCGTTTCGTACAGCACTACAGCAAATCCTGGAGACACGTGTGATAAGTGCTGTGAGGAAGAGTAAGGTGGATGAATGTGTGGAAGTCTACATCAAGCGAAAACAAAGCCACTTAACGTTGCTTCGAAACAGATTAGACATATGAGTATGTGACTCTGAGAAACTTATTTTACATTGCATATCTTTCTTTCCTTATAATATAATTAATTGTATTGCTTTGAACACCTAACTAAATGTTATTTAGCACAAACTATCAATTAGAATTTTTTTTACATTTTTCTTTTCATATTTTGTAATGTAAGGTGGTATAAAACGAGACCTTGAATGCATTCATACTTTGAATTTAGACAAATTATCATTTTTTGGTGCTTATTTTAAAAAAGCCATATTTTTTAATAAAATTATCACTATCATTTTTGATTTCTCAAAATACTTTTATTTAATTGTAATACATGCGAGTAATATTGTTCCTTTGATGAAAGTTATACTGTATAGTCTTAATAAAAATTTAAAAAAAAAATACTAGTATTAAAACTAAATTGCAATAAATTTGAAGATAATTATGAACTCTTACTTACTTCCTAATTCACTCAGCAGGCATCGAAAACTTACCATTTTGTAGCGATTTTAAAAATTGTGTGTGTGTGTGTGTGTGTGTGTGTGTGTGTGTGTTCTTTGCATATACTTCCCGAACCACCACCCTCTCCCATTATTTTGTGTTTTCTATAAATTTTTCCCTTACCTCCCTCCTCACTTATAATTCCCAATTCCCGTCTCTCTATCGATTTCTGCCTCAAATCCAGAATATTTTATTTATTGGGTAAAGCAAATAAAATTCTTTCAAAATATATAATTAAAAAATATCTGAATGAGTGTTTACTTTTACTTCCATTTTAGGAAGCATTTTTGTCTGATTGATTGAGTAATATTTCGTTTTACGAGATGTAGAACAACAACGGCTATTATCCCCATTTTTCGAATATCTTAATGATTCTTCTCTATGTGCTTTGAAATCTTTAAATAACATTTACAAATACTTTTCGAAATCTTAAAAATTACTGTAGGGTGTATCCTCATTTTCTACTCTTTCGGGTGCATTTTGTTGTATTTACAACGACTCTCTCCTACAACAGCGCCAAAAGTTAAAATGCCTTACTAACTAGCTCGAATAAGGCGTTCTCTTTAACCTGGTTGGTTAAGGCATGACAAAAAGCGACCGGTCAACTTTCCTTTCGGACCCACTGCACCAGGATTCGAAACAACAGCGGCACTCAAGGTCATCAACTCTCTCCCCTTCCTTGGGGTCGGAAACCTACCGGCCACCAAATATTCAAATAAATACGTTATTATAAATTTGAGAAGTTAATCAATAGTTCCATAAGAGTAACATTACGTTCAAGAATTCAACGCAATAATTTTGAGAATTCAAAGCATTTTTACATCCATCGATTGATGAACTACCTAAATTTATGAGTAAATTTTAAAAATGTCTGAAAAATTAAGGTGTGATTCTTCGGATTTTTTTGTTAAGATCGTTATGTTTGTTCAGATAGTTTTTGTGTATGTGTTGTTTTCGTACCTGGTGCGAAAAGATGCTATGAATTTTCCCAGGATCTTCCTTTTTTCATAAAGCCCTTGTGATGCTTCAAAGTGCGACGTTAATAATTAAACAATTGATCATTTCATAATGGATCATTAATAATGGTCGCCGCGGTAACCTAATGGTCATAGTTACGAATGCGCGGACGGCGGTTTTCGTGGAATCATCATAAGTTCGAGCCTAAATACCACTAAAGACCCATCATGCAGCCGGGACTGATGTACGTTAAATCTATTGAGGCTCAAAATCTCCCGCTGGCGTGGTGTGGAGGAAAGGAGAGGGAGGTTCTAGCTCAGGTGTCGTCCTCGTCCTTTGATCGAGGTTTCAAATAGCGAGGTCGGTCGCCATTAACTATCGTATTGCTTCTAGTGCGACGTTAACAAAACCAATCAATCAATTAATACATATTTCGCGTTTGATATTGCTAACTTTGTTATATTTTTCAGCCGATGTTATAATTTTTCTTGATTTAATTTTTAAATAGTTCCTTTGCTCTTATAATAATTTTATGCACTTAATTATGATTGGGAACAATTCAGTATCAAATGAAATGGTAATAATCTTATTTATTGTTTAAGTTTCTTTTTATAAAATAAATTTTTTTGCAACACTCTGTTATGACAGTGAACACGCACACTGTTTCAAAGTTGGTAGCTCGTCGCCCTTTTGGGAAAGAAGTATGATCGCGGTAACCTAAATGTCACGGTCGCGAGCTCGCGGCCGGCGTTGTTTCAATCCCCAATGCCATACCCTTCAAGTAGCGGGATTAATGCACGTTCCATCTACCGAGATCCAAGTCATTCAGTTGGCGTGGTGTGGAAGTTTGGAGATGAAAGCGAAAGTTCGAGTGTCGTTTTTGTTACTCGGCTGAGGTTCAAAATTACGAGGTTGATAACTAATAGCTTTCATGTTGCTTCTAGTGAGATGTTAATAATCAATCAATCAATTAGGAAAGGAGTGTTAGTTCTACTGTAACATTGGTAAAATGGGGCGCATGTGTGTGTTCGCGTAATTCAAGCAATTTTCTGTTAAAGCCATGCCATACACTTTCGACCCTTGATAGGCACATTTTGCTTGTTTATCCCCCGACACATTTGGTGCATGATAGCTGATTGGTCAGAGTCGCAAGCTCGAGGCCGGAGGTTTTCGTCAAGTCATGGATTCGAGCCCTGACGCCAGAAAACACATGCCATGCAGCGGGGCTGATGGACGTTAAATCTGTCGAGGTTCTAAGCCCTCCCATCAGCGAGTTATATAAATTTGGAGAGAGAAGTTCCATCAGTTCAGATATCGTTCTTGTCACTCGATCCAGGAACAAAATTATGGGGTCGTTTGTTTGTATACGTATGATAAAGGTCTAAAATTATTTTTGTGTACAGTGGCTCCTAAAAGCGTATACTTACAGATTTCAATAAAATACTACTCTGTCGAATAAAAAAAATGTGTCATAGTGGCATTTTTTCATTGTATCTACGACATATTGTAAACAAAATTATGTTAAAGATTTTTAAAATATAATATAACTTTTATTTTGAAAAATCAATAATAAAAAATGACATAAAAATTACTTCATAAAAGTCTTCGTACACTTTAAAGAAATATCTGCATGTTAGAAAATATTGTAATATTTCCTTAATTTTAGTACTTAGAAGGATTTCCTTTATCATGCACAAGAGAGTTTGAAATTTCGTTTGTAGATTTCACTAGGACTTTTTTTTTTTTTTTGTATAATTTCTGTATAATTTTTGTATAATTTCTGTGTTCACTCATTCCTCCGTTATCACTGTTTTTGTTCTGTTTTCGTTTCAATGGCGTTTCTTCTTACTCTAACCTCTAAATATGCAGGTATCAGAAGCGAATGGTGAGAACCAGGTGCTTAAGACTTTTATCTGGATAACAAAAAAGTTGTTTCCATCTCTCAAATATTTGGTTGATATTTTTAAATTGTCCTTTGGAACATTTAAATAAAGAGCATGATTCTCTATACTATCAACAAAAATATCAAATTACTTAATCCGAATAGTGACATGCACCCCCACACAAGAACACCTTCACTCCCACGCTTAACTATTCCAAGGAAATCTGAGACTTCCTTCACAAAATCGATCATAAATTAGCCCAAAACATATTGGAATAATGTCTTATTTGCAGATGAGGGCAAATTTAACATTTTTGCTCGTGGTAGAATGTGAAGAAGAAAAAGCGAGGAATGTAATCTCCAAAATTTAGTTGGAATAGTAAACCATGGCAATGGAAGTGTCCTTGTATCGGGGTACATGTCAGCATCAGTATTAAGTAAATTAAAATTTGTTAATGGTATAATGAATCATGCTCTTTATTTAGATATTTTGAATTATCAACCCCAAACTTTGGATGTAGGAAACAACTTTATTTTTTTTTATCAAGACGACGACTGCACACAGCTCCCAACATTTGCCTCTGTTGTCTCTATAATTGTCCACTAGTGAAAACACCACCGTAGTCACCCGATTGAATCCCAATAGAACATTCGTCGAGGAAAATGGAGATAAGAGAAGACATGTTATCATAAAAAAATGAAGAAAAAAAATAGTGATTATACCGAAAAACAGGGAATATCGTTGTTGAAATTATTTTTTTAAAAAAACTAGTGAATTCTATACCCAGATATTCAAACATTCTTGTGGATACTGAAGGATATTCTTATTAGTACTAAATTAAGTAAATATTACAATATTAACTAACATGTAGATATTTCTTTAAAGTGTACGAAGACTTAAGCAGGTAATTTTTATATTTTTTTTTTTTTTATTATTTTATATTTTTCAAAATAAAAGCTATGTTACGTTTTTAAAACTCTGGATTTAAGCTTATGTTTTAAAATTTGCGCTGGATTGGTATTCAGGAAATTATGCGATGATGGCGCCGCAGTACTAAATACTGATGACATAGAAATGTAGTTCGAAAAACTTCCGAAGTTTCTAGAAGGATACAAGGATTATGAAATCTATATTGCATGTGAAACAGGTATGTTTTTTAAATGCTAGCCTGAGAGAATGTTAACGTTTAAATGAGAGTCTTGTCATGGTGAAAGACGGTTCTGTTTCCAGCTGATTGTACTTTTGTCGTACAGCCTCTTGATGATAGGATAAGCAATAGTTTTGAACAATTTTACAGGAGAAAGCAAGTGAAAAAATATGTATGTTTCACGGAACAATCAAAAGAACCTCCCAAAATGGACGTTCTGCAGGCTATTCATTTTGTACTTTCAGCATGGCATGTTGTGACCTCTTCATCCATCCAGAATTGTTTCGTGAAATGCGTTTACGTGCGAAAAAAATCATGAAGAATGGTAAGAAAATAATGATGATAATGCAAAGGAAGATTGGTTACGTGCAGAAGGGGATATGTCTGGAGAGAAATTGCATGATTAGATTTCTATTGATCAAGACGTCGGGTTTCTAAGCATAGATGAAACGTGTGATAATGTGAAAAATAAAAATAATGGCGAAAAACCAGATGATGATGTTCATGCCTATGACGCTGAGTCTACTCCAGTGCTAAGTCTGTCTGACGCAATTACGGCATTTGAAACAATACGAACTTATACATACGTTCATGAAATTACAGAAAAGGACCAGAAAAATATGATATATAAAATTTTCTTCTTTAATTTAAAATTCAACGCTAAACCCACCATAAAATTACTGACTTTTTTTATTAAATATATATCACCATATTTTTTAATAACTTCGATTTATTTCTTTTATGGTTTGGTAAGTAATAGATTAGTATTTACTAGTTAATTGTATACAATAGGTGTATTTAATGCATAAACATTGTTTTCTTCATGTTTTGACTTTAACCTATGCTCATCATTTTTTTTTTTTTTCACTCTCCCCATGAAAAACGATGAATCGGGGTTCTACTGTATTTAATGACAGCTCAACACTCGATTTTTTTTTTCTTTTTCACAAAAACATTTACATCGACTCGTTCAAACAATTTTTAAACAACTGTGCATCCAAAATCATTGAAATTTTGGTGAGGTATGTGTCAAAAGAAACTCAACCACATTCCCTAGCTTTTATTGACGAGTACTGTCATCTTCACTTTGTGGTCGGAAACTTCGTATTAATAGAATCAACAATTCGAGAAAAATTCATTTAGAAATTGTAAAAAAATATATATCTGCCATTTTTTATGTATTTTTTTCCATTTGTTATAAGAGGGGGGAAATTTAAGAAATGGTATCGATTCTTTAAGTTTAAGAAAAAATTATCAACTGAGTTAGAATTAATTCGAATCCCCCTTTCAAATAAAGATTTCTAACTATTTTCATGGATCTTTATGAGAATAACGAAAAGATTCTGAAAAAAAAAATATTCTCATATCCGTACAATGATTAATGAGAAACGGGGAAACTAAAAAGAAGACATAATAAGAAATCTAGAAAGGAAAATAGCTCGAGACATAAAGATCGAATGACCTTTCAGAAGAAAAAAAAGCGAAAGAGAAGAGAAAAATCTATTATTACTGAGATTGTAAGTTCTTCATTTTAATTATTGATATAAATCATAAGAATACATTTCTTTCAAAGAAATTATTTTATTTCAAGTGGTACCAGATGTTTAATTAAATATTTATTGAATAGAGACTTTATTTCATCAAATCTAAAACATCGCTACTTAATAGAAAAAAGCATATAAATTTCACATGCTTCATTAATAATTTATATAAGATGCGACAGGGTATTTTTTCACAGTTTAAAAAATAAACATAACTTTTTCATTATTCTTGTCGTAATAAATCAAGATTAAAGTGGAAAGAAATCTGTATTCAGCTTCGCCGATTTACAATCTACACATAAAGTTTATGTGATTTTAGAAGGTTATTTTGAAGGGGAAAAAAAAGAGAGAGAGAGAGAGTATGAATATATATTTTTAAAGTTTTCCATGTAACGAAAAATTATAACTAAATGTGGTTTCATAAACGCCACTGCATTTCAAACCATGTGTCGATAACACGGCATCGATGGTAGTTCGACCTCGTGGCATTTCCCTTTAACTAACCATTGGATTGCTTTACTACGATGTTTGATATGAGAACCTCGCCTTGTAAAAGGACCTTGATATATGTAAATTGGCATTATTATATAAGAAGTGTAGTGAATAGGATAAAAAAAGGAGATTGAGGAAGTCTTGGGGATGCCATGGAAGTTACAGCAAGTACAAAAAGGTAATCAAAATGCGTCTACATGAATCGAATCCAGTTATTAGAAGTTAACTGCTTAGAATCTCATAGATGAATAGATATATTTATTCCAACATTTAGTTAAGCAGAGTTAAATTAATTAAATTTATTTTGATATTGATTATTCAAAGTTTGTATTATACTGTTTAAACCTTTTGGCTGATCATTATTGATTGGTTATATCTAATAGTCCTAAATGACGCTATTTCATCACAATTTGTCCGTGACACACATCTCTCTCTGACCTCCTATCCCCAATACTAAACTCATAAATTTTATGGGTAACAAAAATTTTGGAGCAACAATTCAGTTTAAAGTTTCAATGGTCATTGATTAATCCACACATATTCAAAATTAAAATTGTGCATGAATATTCAAACATACATATTTCAGTATAAAAATTGAAAGTTATTTGAAAATATTCTTTTTCATATCTTTAGAAAAGAAAATGGTACATTGTGACGTATTTCCTTCATTATTTAGCTCTACAAACATCTTAAAGTCTAATTAAAAAGTCAATGAGTTCAAAACTCCAATTGAAGATGCGTAAGAGAAAGATAACAGAGTTATTATACATCAAAGAATACGCAAGATCACTCTCTATCTCGCATCCCTCTTAACTCGGTTAATCCTAGTTTATGAAATAATAATAAACTCTTAGCTTACCAAATCACTCATTCCGATTCAAGCACTTCTCGATTGTAGCAGATTCGACTCCTATTATTCTAATCAGTAGTCACTTCCAACTAACTTCAATTCAAACGATAAATGATGATAATCCACTCCAATTTACAAACATCTCTCAGCTTGTCGTTATCATCTCTCTCTTCTCTTTCCTTTCAATTCTATTTTGCTTATATATCACTATCCTGAATTCAATTCATTACATTTCTCATCTTATCCGGTTTAATTAATCATGTTTCATTTTGTTTAGCAAAGAGTTGTTATTTTATGCAATTCAAATTACAAAAAAGTCCCCGAGGTTTGTGAAGAGAATATCGCGAATAGCTTAAAGTCACAGTTAGAATTTAATTTTCGAGCTACAAAAATGAGACGAATTACGTTGTCGGATATTTATATCTACTACATAGGTTCAGAATGTATGTGAACAAATTAAATATATGTTCTGTTTTAAAAGTCAGAAATTCTTATACTCCCTTTTGTGTTCCAAGATTTTTGAAAGCGGTTAATGGTACAATCAAGTAGATATGTGCATGACCTTCATTTGACTTATAGCAAATCATTGTCCGAAAATGGGAGTCCCTATCCAACTTTCGTCTATTAAAAAAGTACCTACTTTTTTTTAAAAAAAAATCATACTTTTAAGCTAAAGTTTTATCCAAAAAATTGTATTAATTTTCTTGGCTTCGTCTTAAACTAAGAAGAGTTTTATATACCAAAAAATACGATACTTTTTCAAAAGTATTTGAAGAATTCCGTTAGAGCGTCGTGTACTAGATTATATTTTCACGCAAGCTTGAATCAATAATTATAACAAATAGATGGTCCCTTAAGATATTGATTACTAATTGTGAATTTCACCGTGAATAATTCTTCAACAATGAGAAGGAGGTGAGTGTAAATTTGAATTTAAGGGGGTTTCTTTCATTAGAAATCAAAATACCTCAAAATTCAGATGTGTTACACAATTCACTTTGGTTTTTTTTTTTTTTTTTTTTTTTTTTTCCATAATTGCATTAATGATTCGGATTTTTCGTAATATCAATATTTCAAACTATTTTTACGCACTTTAAATTGGGTATATACACTCAATAGTCAAAACATTTGGATCACCCAGCTACTCACTAATATCGTGTGGGATATCCTCTGGCTTTAATGACAGTGCATTCTTCTAAGTATAAACTCAACAAGTTTCTGAAAACGTTGAGGGAAAATGTTAGCTCATGCTAAATAAATGGCAGCTCTTTATTCCCTTATATTTGACGACAGTGTTTCGAAGCTTCCCACAAACCTTTCAACCTCGTCCCTGAAATTCTTAATTAGGTTGTGATCGGGTGACTGAAGGGGTCATTGAAGCAATTGAAACTCGGAATCATGTTCCTCAAACCAATCAAAGTAAATTCTATTCCGGTAGCAGAAAACATTGTTCTGCTGGAAATAGTCGTGTCATCAGGAAGTATGATGACCTTAAATGGGTTAAATTATTTCTTTTAAAGATCCGCTTTGAAAAGCGTACGGATGTACTTTGAGACGATCCTCAGTTGTATTGTGTTACAATTTGTTGCGTTGTAAATATGTTGCTGTACACAGTCTCCAGGTGCCCCTTTCATTCATAAGCGATTTACGCCCAATATTCCGCTTTCCTCACTTAGTTTTTTTGGCTAGCTCCAATTCTGTGAAGACTCTAGATACTGTTGTATGGGAAAAGCCAAGTAAATTACAGACTTCGGAGATACTGAGACTCCCCCCCCCTTCCCTCCATCTCTAGGGTCCTCAATTTTGTTGCGTTGATTGATTAATTATTAACGTCACCCTCTGAAGCAACAGGAAAGGTAATAGCAATGGACCTCGTAATTTTAAACCTCGGTCAAGTTCGTGAGCTGGCCCTTGTCTCTCCAAATTTCTAAACTATACCAATGGGACGATTTGAACGAACATCAGATCTTCTGGGAAATTCACATTAATTCATTTTAAAAACAATTCACTCTAAAGTGTTTTTTTTTAATTTAAATTTTGCGATATCATCTTTAAGTGAAAGGTTTGATCTCCTATCTTTTAATTCAATAGTTTTCTAAAGTTTTGTGGAATGTTCAAACTTTAAAATAAATATTCTGAACAAGATCGGCTTAATTTGTCAAAAACTGGAAAGAGCATTTAAGTGATTTTAAAAAAAGCGACATAAATAACATAGAACATTTTGAATTACAGTTTTTGAAAAATGTTGGAGAAAATGTAGCATCGCCGGTTGAAGTTCTAAGCTATATCGTTGTCAACAATTTAACTCTTTTCCTAACATTTATATCGCTTTAAGCATTTTATTAACGATTCCAGTCTCAGAAACTATAACACAATTATCATTTTCAACAGGAAAAATAAAAACAACCTAGTATCTATTATGGATCAAGAGAGATTGGTAAATCTTGCCATTGTTTCTACTGAGAATATTTTACAAGAATTAGATATAGATTTATTTATAAATAAAACCCAAAAAGTTCAGATTTTATAATTTAACTCCTACCAAATATTGCAATTATTTGGTCTGGAAATGTTTCTGTTCATATTATATGTATGTTATATACTTTGTTAACATGATCAAAAGCAATTTACAGAAAAATAGATTTAATGTATTAAAATAATTTAATATTATTAAATATTTAAAATGATATATTATTTACTTATCTACACTTCTATGTACATAACATATTTCTCTTAAGCTATATATTTTTCAAATATTTAACACATTACAGATGTAAATTAATTTGTTTCGAATAGTGTGATTACAGTGTTAAGCAGCATATTTGGTATTATTTGTTTGGTTTAATTAACGTCGCAATAGGAGCAACAAGGGCTATTGGCGACGGACCTCGTAATATTGAACCTCGATCAGAGACGAGGACGACACTTGATCTGGTACCCCCTCTTCTAACTTCCACACCACGCAATGAGAGGACTTTATGCCACGACAGATTTAACGTCCATCAGCCCCGGCTACACGGAAGGTCTTTAGTGGCATCATGCTCGAACCTACAACTCGTCGAAAATCGCCGGCCACGAGTCCGTTTTTTTATCCACTAGGCTACTGCGGCCACTATTTGGCATTAGGTATGTATATTGTATTATTTCACTTCGTGTGCAATATTAATTTTTATGACTTAAATATATGTATGATTCTTCAATAAATGGGTTCAAGTATAGGTTTTAACGAAGCACAAAATGTTTACACATTCAAGAAAAATTAAAGATAAAATGTAAACTTTTTTTTCATGTTATATTTGTGTCCATAAAATTTCATTTCAAGGGTTAACCGTAAGCATTTTCCCTCTTATTTTCTCCACTGTATAAAGGAGCTCATTGACCATTTGCATAATAACGCCGATTAGACTTTTACGTGGAAAATATCTATGTCAATAGAGAGTAAATAAAGATCATCTTGCATCCCTATGTCAAATTCACAACTTTTATTTGCCGAAATGAAGGCAAAATTTCTGATTTGCTGACATATTAATTTGTCATTTATTCGAAGTGGTAAAATCAGGTTCAGTACCTTGGACCCCGAACATACAGCTCCAGCAGAAGATAAAATATTGAACATATCGTTAAATATTAGCATCATATGGGAAGGAACCACATCCAGAATCCTAACTTTTTGAAATACCTACAACTGTACCTCTGGCAGGTTTGGCAACCAAATTGTAAAACACTAATGGCATTGAAATAACTGAAATGCGACACTTCATAAATTCTGGCAGTTGTCAAGAGTTTCTTAGTCTGGTATTCATCATAAAAAAGAAAACTATATTACAATATAAATGTACAAATCATTTAACTTTGGTTCAGGCGAGAATAAAATTCCGTGAATTGCACCCCGAAAGTTACTCTACAGTACTGAAATCAAACGAATGAAATTGAAAGTTACTCTAGGTCCATACTCCTATGATTTAGGAAGAAAAAAAAAAGATTCGAAAATATGATAACAAATTTTTAAAAACTTAGAGAAGCAAACTGTTATCATTATGGAAACTATTCGAAAGACGAGTGAAACAATATTTTCGCAGATGTGCTATCTTTTCGAAATTGGGAGGAAAAATCAGCATCACCTAGCCGGGAAAAAAAAAAGTAGGTTCAATGTTTTACAACTGTTTTACATCCATTCCATGTGCATCTCTTAACATCGATGATGTATCTAATAATATTGTTATGATATAATTTAAAACCATTTGACCTATAATACTGTTTTAATATTACTTTTAATCTTTAAAAATGGGGATAAGCATTGTCCCCAATTATGAAAGAAAAATTATTTTTTTCCTCTAGGGAGGATAGACATCTTGAATTTTTTTTTTCCTTTTCCTCACGTTTATGTATTATCTGCAATGGAATCTTAAGAACATTAAAAATAAATCAGTTTTAGTTCAACATTCCACCCTTACTCAAACAGATATATAGATTTTGTGGGAAACCTTTTTTGAAACCAAACGATAGCTTGCAATTTCGAGAACAGATCGCCTTAAGACGGGTTAGATGTGACAGACTAGGAGGAGATCTGATAATAGCCTTACACTTGAAAATAAATCTATTCCACAAATTCCTGTTCAGCTAGCACAGTCACGAGATTTTGAAATTTTAGTTATTCAAATCCTTATTAATAATAGTTTCTTTTATATAATAAATGTATATGCATCTCGGCTACTCAATATATCATCACTTCAACCCTTTTTAGAATCTTTGATGGACCCGATTCTCATTTTCGGAGATTTCAACCACCATCACACGGTGGAGCTTTCAAATAAAAAGATTCAAACATTTCCTAATTTAATATTGGCTAGCTTTCCTTTCTTAAAGCTCTCAGAATCCCCATAGGATCTTCATAAATGAAACCCAAACATTCTTCTTGAAAAATTGGCACCTCAAGAAATTTTCTCACTGGAAAAATTTAGAAGATAGGAACAGAAAAACTTTCATCACTCAAATCTCGAATGGAAATTTTTTTTCTATTGCTTCTCATTAATACGGAGGAAATAAATAGAGTATTACGGGAAGAGGATAAAGATAGTATTATCCATCAAAGTTTAAATATTGATTATTTCTATAATTCAAACAAATTATTTCTATCCCAAAGCTGATTCATTTGACAAACAAAAATCCACTAAACTTCCAAGACAAAAATTTAATAATCCCTGTCAGTTAAAACCTATTTAATGAAATGAAAGAACACATATTTCAGAATTTTTTGTAAAAAGCTCTTGATTCTTCTAAAAGTCAACACATTACTTCAATAATAAGCGTTATTCAAAATGCTTCCATCGCTTATAAAATAAATCCGCTGAACTCCATATTGACGACTGAAGCCCTGGCTATTTGCTAAGCTTTGGAAGAACTAACAGAATCTAAAAATAATCTGCTCATATTATCCGATAAGAATTCATTTCTATCTGCACTACAAAAAACTTCTCAATCAACCTAATGTTATCCATAGAATTACCTTAAGTTTCTCATACCTTTACATTATATACCGTTACATTTCGAATCCTGCTCTCTCATAAAATTTTCGGAATGAACGAGGAGATAAAATCGCAAGAGTGGTAACGGAATTCGATGTAAATATCAACATGGTAGACTCAGAAGGCATCCATACAGACTATTATCAAAACAAACCAGGATAAACTAATGGAAACTCTTACTGCAGCAAATACTTTAAATTTTTAGAGAACATATCGACTATTGATAAACCTATTTGAACAATTAACAGAAAAAAAGTTATTCTACGAGTCCTCATTTTTAGTAGAATAATAATGACCCCTCGTCTCTTACATGAATTCAATTTACAGGATAACTCATTTTGTTTTACCAGCATTAGAATTCATTCTGGAACATACTCCAAATTGTGCGTGATTCATGATACATCATCACCTTCGGAGAACTTTTGGATAAAGCATTGTCGAATAAAAGAATGTTTAGAGCACTTTCGCAGAGGAAGATATACTTTGATATTTATATATCTGAAAAAAAAAATTACTTTTTAAAAAAAATAATAGCCTTTGTTGTTGTTTCGCATCCCTGCCAAACAACCAATCAATCAATTTCGGTTTGCTTGATGCTGTATTATTCGAAACATCACATCCTTCAAAACATATTAATCAGCTCTACAGGGTTGTGTTTCTTTCTTTCTTTTCTTTTTTTGCTTTTGTGTAAACAAGAGACAAGTTTCAAGTCTCTTTTTTTAAGTGAGTGCTATTATGATAAGTTAATTAACGATCAGATTGGTAATCGGTAAAAATTGTGAAGTAACTTAAAGTAAAAAAATTGCAATTTATTAAAAAACACCGCGTAACCCGTTATTATCGAAATGCAATGAGTTAATAGTTTTTGTTGGTTTTTATCTCGTAAAAACAAATCAATCAATCGAAATGCAATATTAGCTAATATAGGCAATCACTATGCCATGAAAACTACTAAAAGAGATATAGCTTTTGTTGATCTATATCCCACAAAAACAAGCAAGCCATGAAAGTTGCCTTTATTTTTCACTTTGTCACAACTTAACTAAAGACCAAAAAACCAACTTAGTGATGCACTGTGAAAAGGTTTCAATGACTTTTATGAATATTTTGGCATTTTAATTTAAAACCTGCTCTCTCCTATCTCATTTATTGTATATATCTTGATATTTAAATTAAAAATTCTTTTATTTTTCAACCCAGTTTGTCTTGAATTGTTTTGAACATAGTGCATGCAACAAGATGAAAAAATTATTTATATATTTTTAATTATCATAATAATTTAAAAAATACTTTTTCAAGTAGACTGTTTCATCATATTTTATATGTGTTCAGTCTTTTTTTTTTCCTTCTCGAAATCTATCAAATGCTAATCATGGTTTTATAAGTATTATTTTTTGATCAATTATATCTTAACTATTTGAAAAGGAAGAAAATTCACCGAAAATTTTAAAAGTTGTTCAATTCTTAAACATTTTGAGTTGATTTTTGGAAGAATTATTGTTCTATGTTTTTGTTTAATTTTGCTGATGTATTAAAATTTTGTAGGAAAAAGTATTAAGATGTTGAAGTTCCATAATTGTAAACTATTTTTCATCTATATTTTTTGAAATATGAATATACTTTACAATTTTTACAGGTCCAGAAAATCAATACCGACTTGTGAATGTATCAAGATAGTGTTAAATACTACTACTACTGCTATATTGACATTGTATAAACAATGCTAAAATATATCTTTTCTATAAACCATAGAAAAGATGAATCATTTTTAAATTAATGGAATCTTCTTGACCACAGAATTTAAACCTAATTTAAATTTTTAAGTATTATACTAACATTAGTATCTCTAAAGCTCTTAAGATGCATACTTACTATATATTTTTAATAGTTTCTAACCCTTTTTGGCACAGACTAGGTTGCCTATCATGCTGCAGAATGCTCTACAATTTACCATAGCACTTGATACATGCTAATAAATAACATGAACTTTCTATTCCAGAACAAATGTTGAGGGTATCAATGAAGAAAAGGATGAAAGTAATAATTTGAAGTAATGAAGGAAAGTGGCTATATTTCCTAAGAAATGAACTGCAGAGGAAATGCTACAGGAGTTAAAGAAACTTCTACCATTGCCACCAGTGCTACAGAAAGAGAAGTGATCAGTAATTAAAAAGGAAATTATGAATCAAATGAAAGTAATGTATGAATTCAGATGCTTGTTTATTTGTAATGTGTATGTAATTTATCTCGAGAAAAAAAATACTTTAATTTTGTGTTACTGAATTTACATCCTAATACTGAATATTAGGTTAATTGTATGATTTGAGATTTGTAATTACAAAATAATGGAAGTTCCTAACTAAGAATAAATTGTCTTTCTATTATTGTGATATTATATCAGTTAGAATATGAATTGTTAAAATAAGTACAATAATACAGTATTTGCAATGACTGTGAACTTTTTAATGTCATTATTTGTTGGAATCAAGACTATAACACAGGGGCCACCAAATGTTTTTAATAATCACCCCCAAAAATTTGAAAATTCTCTTATCAGCCCCCTCTCTGAAAAACTGTAACAAAAGAAAAAAACTTACCTATTTCTTAAATAAATTAAATCATTTAAGAAAAAATAAAGATTTTTTTTTTTCTCTTTTGATTTTGACAAAATCAAATTTTTACATAAATAATTGAGAAGGAAAGCTTGATGATTGATGACTCTTGGCTAAATTAGCAGTATTTGGTTCAAAACTTGTTAATTTCATTCTTACTTCACCTCAGAGCTCCATATTTCATTTATTTTTCCTTGTTAAAATAAAATTAACATGACTGAAGTCAGATTCAACCGTACATGATCTTGGGAATACAATGAAAAAGAGAAATGCTGTATTACAAGTTTTGGATATTTTTGCGTAATATTTATATTTGTACTAAATTTACTCACAGTTTAATTATTAAAATGCATCTTTACTTCAAGGTTTAGTAATAATTCAATTACTTCATCTTGCAAGTGACTGTCGTTATTTTCAACTTGAGCAGAAAGTGACACAACAGTTCATTCTGGGATATCTATATTTTTAATATCATCAAAGTGTAATTTAAAATCATCACTTAATTTTTGGAGATGATTTGTATACTATTCTAATTTTACGTCGGTTATATCCCATTGTCATAAATTTTAAAAGTATTGAAAATCTTTGCATAACAATGAAGACTTAAACAAGTTTAATTTATATCTTGAAAGCTTAAAATAATTCTTCGTGCTTGAATTGATGTAATAACTTTCCCTTGGTGACGTGTTTGAATATTATTGAACTTGGCAAATACATCGGCAAAATAATAAAAAAAAATTTGTGCAATTCATCACTTAAGGCTGGATTAATTTCAGTAAGAAATTCTGTTGCTGTTTAAACAATTCAACAAGTTTTTGCAAACATGCACCTCTTGACAACTATCATATATCGGTGTGTAATAATAATTGGTTTGATAGTTTATCATTTTCCATGCAAAGCTTATCAAACAGTCTGGAGTTAAGATGTTGTGCTCTAATTTCGGCCATCTTGTAATAAAGCAGTGAAAGAATCATTTCTCACAAGTCTGAGAATGAGAACCCATTATGAAACACGCATAATTTAAATGGTAAAAAAAAAAAAGATAAATATTTTTTTTAAAAAAATATGCAGGAATGAGAAATTAAAAAAGCTATAATATATTATAAAAATTTTACTTACTATATTGCAATTATAAATGGGATTCAAAACAAAAATTCTACATAGTGCATTGCTATCCATAAATTTGTGATTGAATAGCATTGGTATTCATTCATTGACTCCCTAGATAGTATTGATCCCTACTATAACATATGAAAATTTTGCAGGAAGATGCTATAGACATCAATTGACATAATACCAACAAAATTGTAAACTATTTTGTGATGCTTCTTTAAAACTGGATTCTTGGCTTGTTTTGTAGATTAATCTGAGCATCAAGTGTGATATTGAAAGCCGTGGATGTATCTGACTGATCATTTGTAGAGATGATAAAAGAATTTCTCGTTTAAATTAAAAGATCTTATGGAATATGATCTTTTAATTTTCAGAAACTGGGTATTTGTGGGTTTTACAAATACTCTAGCTAATCAAAAACATTTAAAGATATGCTTAGTTTGTTTGTAAAAGCTTTGTTTCAAGCTATAGAAAAGTTTTGAAAAAAGCTTCTGTTTGATGAACCTCTTAAGTCTTCAAAAGGTGTTTTGTGGAAATTGGAAGAGTGAGATAACTAGCTTATTTCTTAATTTTCATCATATTTTGCCATATCATTGAAATCTTACTAAACTCTCTGGTAGTTCTAGAGTATTGTTTATTTTTAAAAACAACACTTACTCCTATTTTTTGCTGGTATTTTTAATACATTATACTAGCAGAATAATCATTAAGTATATGAGGTGCTTTTCTATTTCTCAGCATAAATCTCACCAAGCACACTTTATTGGCAACAACACACAGTATACACATAAAAAATGTATTTCCGTTTAACGTCGGTTGTTTCATTTTTGGCGACTTTATTGCCTGCCCCAGCAAAATGGAAAAGTACTATATATGTTTGACTAAATGCTAAAATGTATTGTTGCATGAGATAATGTCATGCGCAATTAAGTTTAGTGGTACTTTCTACCTAAGGTGCTTCTCTAAATGTCTAACTGCTGGGTAAATATAATTCCGTATAATTACACCAATTGTGAGATCCACTTTATAAATTTCAGTTTATTATGTTAAAAGCAAAACAATTATTTAAATTTATTATTTTGTTTATGTGAATTTATTTATCAGTTTAATTTTTTGTCACCGTGAACTGAACGATTTGAAAAAGTATATTATTTTGTACGCTGTGGCAACAAGGAAGTGCTTGTTCTTTTTTTGTTTACATAACAGTATTCCATGAAAAATTGTCATATAACTAGGTGAGTCTTGGACTCTAGTTGGCATGTTAATTTGTGAAATAAATGAGTATTAATTTTCAATACAAGAAACCTTTTTGTTTTTACGACACCAATAGTATTTTGTTGTCACTTTCATTTTGTTATCCAATTTCATTGTTAGTGAGTATAAACTACATTCATCATTTCACACATATCAAAAATAAAAATTGCTGCTAATAAGAAAAGTATCTTGCCATGAATATGCATTCTGTAGAAGTGAAATTTGTACGTGTAAGTCTTATTCATTAGTAACAATTTTGTCTGCAACATAAAATGCATGTGTACTGAAATTCGACATTTTAATGTCTAAAGAACGTAGTTTTCATTTTTCTAAATCAGCATGCAGTAAGATTTCAGTGAAATTACATGTGTGTAGAATATTTATTCTTCAAAATATTCTCTTTTTTTTTTCCCCTTTGTTAAACACATTTATGAAATTACTTGTATTCATATTTGGTTCACAACAGATGTGTATGCAGTAATTTTTTTATTTTCTTTAAGCCAGCATAGTAATAATTATTTCCATCCAAAATTATTTTGTATGGGAAAAACCTATCTATTTGTGATCCTGGAGTCAAATCTGTAATTGTAATAATTTCTTCACCATATTATTTGTCATCTGTATATTACATAAGATTTGTATTTCTTACTTTATATGATTCAGCATTTCTTATGGTATTTTTCTTATCTATTTTAAACGAAGTATGAATGATAATATTCATTTATGTATATGCATTTCAATATTTAATGTACTTTTCATTTTGGAAAAAAAAAAAAAAAATGCTTATACAGATACTGTATTAATTAATTATACTTAGTTATTTGTGATGTGTTGTATTTTTAAGATGATTCCTTAAAAATAACTTTCAATTTTGTTGATTGTTTATAGACTTGTATTAAAATTATTTTTAGTATCCCTTGTTGAAATTGTTCAATGTCTAATTTGACTAATTTCTTTTTATTTTACGGATTTGCTATTATGTAACTAAATATTATGTAACAAATTATCAAAAAAGAAATGAACATTAAGGACAGTAACAGATATTAGATACTAAACTAAAAGATGAAAATGATGCTTTTGATATTACTCAAATTTCATATAACTTTTTATGGAATAATAGGCATATTTAAGTAATTAAAAGGTATTTTGTCTTTGCAACTGAAGGAGAATCTCCATAATGAGCCTGGAAGAAACAAGAACTGGAAAAATTAAAGAGGGGGATCATTCTCTTTTTCATACTCCTCATTTCTCTCATTATTTATACAGGTGAATATATGAAGCAATTCTACAAGTTCGTGACATTTACATAAATTTTTTCATATGTGTGTACTCTTTTAGCATGAGTTGCTTAGTTGTTAAAAGTGTCTTTATCATATAAATATAGGCTTATTATCATATAAATATATCTTTTTGGGTCCACCCAGTACATATTTTTGAAATTACTTAAAAGTCTAAACTGTCTTTTAACAGTTTATTGAAATATTAAACTTTATTTATTCAATTGTATTTTTCACTCAACATGTTTTTTTTTTTTTTTTCCTGAAATGGTTTGTTTGTTTTTATTACATCATAAAATTCACAATAAGAAAATTCTGAATTAATTTTAACATTTAGCTGATGTTTAACAGTAGATACTGAAAGTCTAGCTCTTTCTGCAGACCAAATGCTCCCTATAATTGAAAATGCTGTCTCAACTGGATCGATTGTCTCAGACAAAGACATTGCATACTCAACTATTTTAAAAAATATTACAACATGTAAATATTGGTTTTTGAAATACCTTAAAAATTGCTTTCCACTTCTCATCAATAGCATCTGGTACTTTTTCAGAACTTAAGTTATAACTTACCTTTCGGTTTTGAATTACTTAGTTCCTGCATGGCTCTAAGAGAATGTTTAAAAATACAATGTTAAATACATGGGTCTAAAATTTTAAAAAAATCTTTGCCATCATGAAATTCTCAAATCCCAGATACCACTAAAAAACCAGGAATGTCCAAGCTAATCCAGTATGGCAAGTCTAATCAAGAGCATATATTATGTCAGCATTCTTACAATCAGATTTTTTTATATCAGTTTGACAGAATAAAGGAATCATTTCTTATCGATCTAAAGGGCTGTAGTTTGCGTTTGCTAAAATATTGCTGTTGTATATCAATTTTAAAGCTTTTATTTTAGTATTTCTGTTTGGGTTTTCTGGTCATAATATCCTAGATTGTATTGGAGGATCATTTTAACATATAACTTTTATCTGTTAAAAATGTTATGTTTTTTTATTTGTTTTGCATCACTAGTTTTTTTTCCCCTATCTTACTTTTGCTTATTGGAAATGAATTTCTTGAATAAAACAAATCAGAGTTAATTATATTTTTATTCTATTAATCATCAACATTTAGGAATCATAGTAAGGATACTTTATATTCTAAACCTGAGTGCAACTAATAATTTCATGTAGAATAATTATGTCATAAATTTTTTTACTTGCTATTTTTAAGAATTTTTTAGGTTACAATTCAATGTGGTTCATGTTTATCACTATTTTCAGTTCTGACCCTTGTGTGTGTTATGCTAGAATTTATAATGACTGAAATTTTTAATTATTTTAAAAGTAAAAAGAGACTTTTATTGTTTTAGTGCTCCCTGCCAACTCTTCTAGGGATGGATCTTGGCCTAACAAAAAAAAGTATTATAAATGCTATGCTGCTGAAATAATGTTGTTTGACTGTGTTATTCTATCCAAATAATATCCGATGTTGAATCTACAAACAAAATTTCTGACATGGAGGTGAAGCATTTAATTAAATTAAATTTTGATTTGTTTGAATATAAAGTGGTTTTTATAAGGAAATGTTTTTTTATCAATTTATGAGTGAGATAAAAAATATTAAAAAAAGCTTTACTTTTCAAATTCTTAGGTTAATCCTTAATTTTTTAAAATTAATTTTCATTTTTTGGTAGGCATTTATTTCTGAGATATACATTAATATTGCATCAATAGCTCTTTCTCTGTATTACTTTTTCTTTTTTAAAAAAAATATTTCAATCATTTCTGTATTTTTCATTAAAAGAGAAAAAAAAAATCAAACTCATTTTTTCTGCTAAGTTTTTTCTTTTAAATTTTTATCCCAAATTGGAAAATTTTATTATAAATGTTTAATAAAATATGGATGTAAAAAAAATCAATATATTGTGTAAAACATTTTTCTATACAATTTTTAAATTACATAGCTTGGCATAAAAACTTTAAAAGAAAATAACAATTTTCTTTTGTCTCAGGTATGAAATACAAAGAAATGGGTTACATCAGCTGATCACTACTGGTGGTATGCAGTTTTGTGTTATGTGAAAAGAAAACACTTATGCCAGCTACACAGCTGAAAAAGGAACTAAAGAATTTTAAAAAGTAGGTAAAAGTTCTTACTAATGTTGTAAGCTGTAATATTGGCCTCCCTATCAATAATATATTGGCTGCAGATGCCTAGTGGTCATAGTTTTGGATTCGTGGTCGGCAGTTTTCATTCAGTCACGGGTTCGATCCTTGTTCGCTAAAGACCTACCATGTAGCCAGGGCTGATGCACATTAAATCTGTTGGGCCCAAAGTTCTCCCATTGGTGTGGTGTAGAAGTTAGGAGATACCAGCTCAAGTGTTGTTTTTGTCACTTGACCATGTTTCAAAAATTTGAGGCTGTCACCAATAGCCCTTGTGTTGCTTCTAGTCTGACATTAATAAAAAAAACTAAACTAATCAATAAAATATTTGAGGAAAAAGAGAAGGTTTGGTCCACTGAAAGAATGGACCATCCCTTAACTTGCTAGCACCACACCTCCGCATTGAATTGTTGTTCTCCTTCTATGCAGCTGACTCTTTCTTAGTATCTTGTATTTTATTGTTGACATTTTGGTTGTGCATAAGAGCAAAAGTTGAATTAATTCATGTTGTATTTAACTTTTATTGTGTATATTTGTATTGCAGTTATACTTCAATTTTCTACCAACTACTTACTATTTACGCTATAAATTAATGATTAAAAACTGGATCTTTGCAAATTTTAACTGAAACACCAAATGAATTACCATGTTTTTCACCTGACACTAATTGGACCAACAATATGGCATGCCAACAAGAACCTGTACCAGAGCAAGTGAGTAAAACTAGGCAGGGGGGGGGGGATTATAAACAAGAAAATAATTTACTTTAATGCCTACTTAAATAACAAGTTTTCTTATGTAGAAGGGAATTGCCCATAGTCCCATGTTGTATGTAAGAAAGTTTTGAGCAACAATTCAATCAAGCTGCTTTGCTCACAAGGCGTTTACATACATCCCAAACACATAGATAAAGATCTCATATTTTTCAAAGATCACATTTTCAATGTTCTATAATCAAAAGAACATATTTTGAATCTACCAAAATTGATTATTTCAAAGCTATTGAAGCCTTATGCTACATTAGCTGGCAAACTGTAAAACAAGGTAAAAACCACACCATGTCTTAGGATTTGAAAAAAGTCGTATTTATCACCTCTGAAAAGGTCATATGATTGATAGAGATGTATTTGAAAAAAAAAATCATTATTTCTGTGAAAAAGAAATTCAGTGGTTAAAATGCATTGAACTCACAACAAATTATGGAAAATCCATGGAAGATTGTCTTCAGGCACTTGTGGCAGAAGTTCCCCCTTTCCTGAACAGCTAAATTTACCAATTGGTGATGAGATAATGGAACACTTGTAAGGGGATGTATATTTGAACTGGTTTTATTGTCAATTAGTGAAAAGATTACATGTTAATAAAAACTAAACTAAAAATTCATATCTTCTTAAAAATAAATTATACCTAACCCCCCCCCCTCTCTCTCTTCTGTTTGATACTACCATCATTTTACATTTTTAGATTATTTATCATTTTTTATTTATTGCATTTTAAATATTCCATAAGAGTAAGAAAAATTAATTTTTTAACATACCTAAGAAAATTGCAAACAAAAATGAAAATTTAAAAAGTGTAAAATTTGTTTGACACTTGTTCAAAAAACATTTATGTAACTTAAGTTGTGCAAAAATCAACAAATTTAATGTATATAAATAGAAAAAGGAAGCTCTGGGATTGGTTTGATGAAATGTATTTCACCCCCATCCAGAGTTTAACACCATTAGAGGCATATTTGCCCAAGCACACTGGTGATTGGTGGTCGATACCATATGGGCTGTGAATTCAAACTCTAGTCTCTGAATTACTTAGTAGTCATTAATATCCCAGTTATACATCAGGTTTTCAATAATAATGAGTTGAGTGGTACTCTGAGGATTGATCTATCTTCAAGTTTTGTAATCTCTCTAGGTCTACTGCTTCCTATATTCTGCTATGATTCTATCAGCCCTTCCTCTTATTGCCAGTTAGAGACATCACAAAAATGAAATATTTAATAATCCTTTTATTTAGCCAGGTTGCTTCTTTTTTCCTAGTTACATATCTGCTCTTAAATGGAGAACATTCAAATTTATATGTGAGGGATTGGTACATTCCATGAGGCGTAAAGAAATGGAATTCCTTTTGAAAAGTTATATCCTAGAATCGGGCATTCTCTGATCCCTGAGGATATTCACAAAGATTTTAAATTCATGTATACAATTCTAGAAATGTATGTTTTTATGAATATTTTCTGGAAAATACTTAAAAAATGAACTTTCAAAAATTATTTTGATATGGTATTGATATCTGTATATGAATAAATCTTTCAAGTCAATAAAAGAATGTATTAATAAGTTGTATTTGTTTTATTTTAATCAAATCAAGATGAAATTCAACTTTTCTCAAACATAAATATATTCCAATTTAATATTGCATATGTTATATCATTGGTTCAAAGATATTTTCTTTGGCTTTTAGTTTCACGTTAATTTTTAAATGAAATGTAAAAATAGCTGATAGAATAATTGCAGCCAAAAGTTATATTTTTTGTAAATTTTTTCCTTATATTGCTGTAAAAAATGTTAAGATCTTTGCAAATTCATTTTAATATTATAATTTTGATGTAAGTTATTCATTTGATTGCTAAATTATAATTCAATAGTTTTTATAAATGATCATATCTTTATCAATTGATTGTATATTATTTAATATTTCTTGAAAACTTTAAAATTTTAAATGGAATGTAAACCATTTCCTTCCTACAACATCACTTTGCTTTACTGTTGCCTTCTTTCTTCTCAAGTAAACTTTGTATCCTCCAACACCGCAAACAATTATGTCATCACTTCCTGGCCCTTCCTATTTCAAGCTTTTGTTTTTATAGTTTTCTTTAAAAAATAGATATTTGTTAGCGTTTGAGCATCCTCGTTTATCAATTGCCATTAATTGTAACTTAATAATTAAAACAGTAGAGCCACATATCAGTAAATTATAAACATAATGAAAATGATTCATAATGATATCTAACATAATGAAAATATATGTGTGTGTAAAATTGGCCTGCTTATTTTCTAGTTGGGTTTCTCTATACATATAATTGGAAGAATCTCTGTAATTATTAGAGGTCCTTTATGTTTTACATGAGTTTTAATAGGTTCATTTGATAATTACCATTTTTCCTAATTCAAATATCCAAGTTCAACATTTTTTTCTAATTATGATTTTCCTTCATCTTGCATTGTTTTCTTTAAATTCTCTTGTCTCACTCTATAAGTTTTTTTTTCTCAGTTTTTCTGAGGAGGTTGCCACAAAATCTGGGTGTAAAGCTATGTAATATTTCAAGAGTTATATTTATAGTTAGACTGACATTATTATATAGCTTTCTTTCTGTTTCTTAAAAGGTCAAATAATAATGATGGTTTGTTATTGAGATTATTGTGTGCAAGGTAAGCCTGTTGGTTTATTCCATTACATCATTTCTGATAGAAAATTTGTAGAATTCAAGGTGAGACAGATTAATTTCCTTGACTATACTATTCAAAAAATTGATAAGATATATGATATAAAGCTGTATCACCAATTATTGTAAGGGGAGGGCGGTTCCAAACAATTTTCAGGGCCTTCACTACATGCTAAAAGAAGTGTTCTTAACTCAAATTAGCTCAGTGTATCTGATGTAGCTGTCAATTATTATCAATAAGTCTTGATTTCCTTGAACGTTTTTATATGAACCCTAATAATTCCTCAAATAAGAGAAAATGATTAATTGTCCTAGCTTAATATAACCATATATTCCAAATGTTTGCCTCCCAGAAACCAAATTTTCAAGGTGAATAGCTATATGTTTCTACAAATATTGTTTTCATATATGGAAACCAATACAGTTCTTCAATCTTATTGGTTGTTCTATCAACTGAAAATGTCCTGTTAAATCATGGAAATTGGCAGCTGTACAGTCAGTCAAAAATGTTTTTCAACAGTGGGTCCATTTAAAAAAGCAATAATGGGAATTTGAAATAAATTTAACTTTTCTGTTTGTTAATTTAATTCTTGCATCTTTTTTCTGCCTATATAATAGATTTGAATATTCATGATTGAGATATAAAATTCAATTATATAAATTTAACATAGTAATTTAAACTTATGTGAACTTAAAAGTAATAGATTTCAATTATCATAATTTGAAACGATAGATTTAATTAACATAGTTTGTTATTAAACATTTACTTTTATTGGTAACTAACAGCTTCTCTAATTGTTTCATTTTATGAAAATAATGCAATCATTTGTGAATATTATTGTGGAATCATCAATGAATTATAAATATAAAGACAAGGCTATTGCTTAAAAAAAATGATTTATGCCATAAGCATGATAATTTTTTACTTTCAAGTAAATTTTCCACTATTTAGAAATGTTAGAGAATCAATGAAACACCCAAGTGATTCATGAAGTATATGACTTTGTACGAACTATGTTATTGAAATGCATTATGAAGAAATAAATGATATGATGATACCTTTAGTATAATTCACAATTTTATTAATTTTTTTTGCTGAATGGTGCTATAACCAAAGATTTTATTCTATTAATAACTTTTTTAACTTATTTGTTAACTGTAGAAACATTGTAAAAATTCATATGTTGGGAATATATTGGTGATCTTTTATTGATATATTTTAAATAACTTTATTTATTTTCAATTTATGTGTTTAATTTATAAAGAAAAATGACAATTTTTTAAAAAATAAGAATTTTATGATACATTTTTTACATAAATTCAGTTTCTGCATAATTAATTGTTCTTCATCATTACCCATACCATAATTCTAATAGAAGGATCATTCTTTCTTGCAATTTTTTTTTTTTTTCAAACAGATAAAATCCAACTTTAAACAACTTTTATTGACTTTATGTATCTATATATATAATTATGTTAGATATTCCTCCTGAATTAAATATTGAATAATCCAACATTTCTAAGATATATATATCAACATAAAGAAGATTCTTATAAAATATTAAAACCATTGAAAAAAGAAGTAAAATTATGTTCTTATAATCTTTAAAAAAAATTGCAATATAAGGTGAAAGTTAATGCTGATATTTTTTAAATTCGAACCATCATTCAAAAAACATAAATCACTGATTGTATTTCTTTCCACACTGTTAGAAATAACTTTAAAAAGTATATTTCTTTTAAAAGCACAATTATTAGTATTCTATTTTTTAACCCCAATAGTTTATAAACATTCTTTTTTATGGGATATATCTAAATTTTCGTAATTCTGAAACAGCCTATTGAATCGTTAATTATTTGTTCTTCTAAATTATACTGTATTCTATTTCTATAGTATTTGTAATGCCACCTTTTGATTCATGAATTGAGTGGGGGGGAACATGACTCATCTTCATTATTCGTCTGTGTGTCATTTCAAAATTAATTCTTAAAACTAAATCATGTTATTTGAGAATTTGGTATTTTCATACTGGTGATATAAATAATAGTTAGTGATCAATAACAATGGTGAATTTAATTCTGGGAGATATTGTCTTTGTCTAGTATCCACACTGTATTTGATGGAATGATATTTCTTTTCTTTATTTGATGTTCTTTGTATATATATATATATATATATATATACACTTAAGCAGAAACTAGTGAAATTTCTTATCATTTCCATATTGAATCAGCTTTCCATTTATCCATCACTGTTGTGCCTTTGAGAAGTTCTTTTTAAATTTAAAGAATGTTTTTTCTTCATACCACTCAAAATCTTTTATATTTTTGGTTAATCTTTTTAATGGTTCTGCTTTATCTCAATATTTAGAATTATAAAAAAAAAATATCATCAACAAACCTTTATAGGCCCTAAGAACCTGCTTACTTTGTGATTATTTCCAAGTTCAGGAAAATCTGTATATATATTTTTCTTTTTTTTATAGATACATGCTTTAATCCATTGCTATTGTTAATAAAACTTAAGAAATATTTTCCTTTGCTGAACTCGCATTTGGTTTATTTAAAGTAAGCTTTGCTAGTCTTAAACATTAAAAAATGTATATTATTACTTTGAATCTATACTTCTATGAATGAAAATATTGTACAAGTAATATACAGCTTTTGTTAATATTAATGGTCCCAAAATTGATACATTAGTCTTTTAAATTCAGAGGTATCCTAAATCATGCTCTTGAATTGTCTGTTTCATTTGGAGCAATAAAAGTAGTCTTAAAGAAGTTACTTTGATACATGTCAGTACAATGAAATCACAATATTTTAATTTAAATATTTTGCAGTCAGTCTTTAAAGGAAACTCAAAACATTGGTACATCTTGGTACAATGAAATCATAATATTTGGACTTAAATATTTTGCAGTATAACCATAAATTACTTATACAAATGAACTTGTTGGTTGGTTTTATTAAAGTCGCATTAGAAGCAACACGAGGGTGATTGGTGACGGACCTTGTAATTTCAAACTGCTGTGAAGTGACAAGGACGATATTAGAGCTGGCACTCCCTCTTCTAATTTCCACACCTTGCCAATGGCAAATGAACTTGCAAAAACTTTCAAAACAGTCTGTATATTTTTTTAAAATCACAAAAGGTATCTGTATCCACTTTCAAAATTATCTGCAACTATTTTCAGTAATGTTTAAATTTTATATATAGATAGTACTGCGAGTACATGGGTCAATTTTCATTCTGATAGTTAAATAAAGAATTCAAAGTAAAGTTAAAATGAAATGTATGTCTCAAAATGTTTTTTTTCACAAGAAATACCACTATTATGAATAACTTCCACAACCTTATATTTACATATCATCAGTTTCACAATATTTGCTTTTATTTTCATTTCGCATAATACTATTTATACTTCAAAGTTCTTTACAAAATCATGTAGCACTTTAAATTCCAAAAATTTGACACTCCGCATTCTAGATAACAGTTCATTGATTGAAATACATTTATATGCATTCATATATTAATATATATATATATATATTTAGTAAATTTTTTCATTCAAATATTTAATTCTCTGAAAGGTGTTTGAAAAACTGCCTCTAATAATTAAGGTTTTTAAAGTTAAATATATTTTTTAAAGATTAATAATTTTTAAGAAATGCATAGGATAACATTTTTAAAAAAAATTTCAATTCGATTTTCTCAAATTTATTATTAATTTATTACATGGAAGTTTGAAACTAACCATAATTTTTTCATATGCCAGTTATTAATTTCCTGTAATTTTCCTATATCAGTTATTTTGATTTGTTTGGTTGAAATAGGTATGTACTAAATTGCAGTATATCTACTTTGAAAAGTTTTTTAGATCTTATATTGTGGAAATGCAATAAATGTTGCAAGTGCAATGTTGTTCTCTATTTGGTGTGTTTCTTTTTCTTAAGTTTTCTTTTATAATAGAGTTTAAGTCTTGTCTCCTCTAAAAGCAATTTACTTGTTCAGTTATTTCTACTTATTGTTTATTGACAGGTGGTGCATTCCACAAACAATTTAGAACAAAAATTTCCATAATGTTGAAAATTAAAATTATGAAAATTTAATGTATATTAATTAAAAAAGTAGGATTTATTTATTTCTTCTCAATATTATAAACATACTTACTTATTTCTGTGCAATTTTTTTAAAAAAATTCAATGTGTTGGCTGACCCTCACAACAATTGGAATTTTTTGTTTTCACATATAATATTCACCGAAACATGTGACATCAATAGCGGTAAAAAAATAACAATAAATAGCAGCAATGGTACCACTACTGTAAAATTTCTTTTTTCATTTTAGTTCGGCGCCTCCCAGTAAAACAAAGCGCTTTTAAGAGTAACCACCTATGGGAAAGAAACGTTAATTGTATCTCCAGTGTGAATGTGTTAATCAATAAATTTTAGGCTCAATACAGCCAGATTTGGCTCTTGCGCTATAAACTCACAATCGCTCACTCACTGTAAATGTCTTAAGTAAAATATGAATATAGGCCAGTAATGTTTTTGTAATGAAGTATTTCGTGCCGGATTTCGATAGAACTAATTCAACAGAGATCAATTAATTTCTTTCGGTAAAAAAATTGAATCGACATCATGGAACGAATTTTTTTTAATATTCTTTCTGTGTGTATCACAGCCTTTCTTTGGCTTTAATTATTGATAGAATTGGATCACTTGTTCTTCCTTCAGAATTAATATTTATGACACCAAAACAAGGCTAGCCACACTTTTAAAGATTTTAATGACTGTATAGAGAGATACCAATGCAATATTACAAACACAAGACAGCAATTAATTAACAATTGCATTAATTCTTGCTGGATGGATGGGCCGAGAGGGACGCTGCTACTATGTCCGTTACATATTCCCTTTCTGGTTCCGAAGACATGCATGTCGTAAGAGGCGACTAAAATGGGTACCCAGTGTCTGGGGAAAGAGTCAGGTACCCTGCACCTGGATATTATATCAGGGGACTTGCCTTCTTTAACCCTTTCGGGACGAACGTACCAAATATGCATCATTCGCAATCGTCGTTCACGTCCGAACGATGCGTGTTCGCATTCTAAGGTGGAACGTTTTCTAAATATCTCTAGATGGCATTTTGTGTCCATCACTTTTGAACTGAATAGTAGTTTTTAAGATCTTGATCTTCAGTTTGATCACAGTCCGTTTTAATTCAGTATTTTGCTCACCAGCTTGTTGTGGGAAGCAAAGAAAGCGTAATGTAAAAAATAAAAATATTCGGGAATTAATGAACTCGCTGCTCTTTAAACTTTCATATAATGTACAATTGTGTTTCTGGTTTTCCACCGACTGTCTTTTTTTTATTGGTTTTTGCTATGTATTTTTATTTCTTTCATTTTGGAGCTGTACCGTCAGTACTGTTTAACTTTGTGTTGCTTTTCGATGTATTTCGTTTACTTCTCTTTTTATTTCGGAAATCCTTGACAATTGCGAGAAAGCTTTGTTTATCAGAAGGAATTACATGGCTGATAAGCCAATTAATGATGAGAGTGTGATTAATTTTCTAAGGGTTTGAAAGAAATATTTCTAGTGATTGTGATGCGGGCATTTTGTCAGAGACGGGAAAAACAGGAATTTCTCCGCGCTTCGAGAATTACCGCTCTCGGTCTTCACATCAAGTTGTATTACTTCTTAAGTTTATTGATGCTTTTGTCAATAAAATTTCGGAATAATTTCAATAGCGCTTCTGAAAATTATTTCTCAAAGTAAAACATTTTTCTGTAAAAAAAAAAAAAAAAAGATTATTAAAAATGCTAATTTTAAAATATATAATAACAAAACTAATAATCTAAAATTTTATTAAAAATTATAACATAAGGACGAAAACTTTTTTTTGTGTGTGATTTTTTTTTTCTGAAGTTAGGCTTAGCAACGCAAAAATCCCTGCCCGTGCGGCAGTTCCTTTCGATTCTCCTCCGTCCCCAGGGAGTAGCCGCGGTAGCATAATGGTTATGGTTCCGGATTCATGGCGGGGGAGTGGTTGAGTCAAGGATTCGAACCTTGGCCATCAAAGACTCGCCGTGTAGCCGGGGCTGATGCACATTAAATCTGTCGGGGCCCAAAGTGCTCCTGTTGGCGCGGTGTGGAAGTTAGGAGAGGGAGATGCCAACTCAGGTGTCGTCCTCGTCACTTGACCAAGGTTCAAAATTACCAGGTCCGTCGCCAATAACCCTCGTGTTGCTTCTGGTACGACGTTAATAAAACCAAACCATCTATCCCTAGGGAACGTCCCACGCCAAGGCGTGCCGTCCTGAAGGGGTAAAGTAAGCGCGGGCATCATGCACCCTGGTGATCATTTTCTTTCCTATGGGGTTTACTGTCTTTGTAAACACGGGTGACTCTCACCTGGGATATCCTAGCGATCCTTCTTTATTTTCAACCCTCCTTCTTGTAAAACTTCTTTTCCATATTTTTTTTCAAAAGTCTAGACAGTTACATCTTGTTAGGCGCAGCTACATCTGGCTCTTAGGCCAGTAAATTTCAATCACACTGGTTCCGATAAATTGAACTTGATCAGGAACCAGCTAGGCATAATTAGGGTTCGTGTTCATCAGTCGACCACGTTTTCTAAGAGGCATTATTGGGGTTGCATCATTGTCACTGAAGAGACGAATGGCAGACGTATAATAAGGTCCAAGAATCAAGATGGTCCCCTTCGTACGTTATGGGAAAAGGTTGGATTACAACTATGTACTGTCTGTCCCCTTTTGGCATGAATTTTGTTTTTCTTCCGAGCAGCACTGCTTAGAGGATGAAGAGTCACTCACACTTATCACAGGTAATTGTGTAACCTTTTCTTACTTTCTTGCTCCCGTCAGAGAACGTTATGGTGAGAAATGATAATTCTTTAAACATGGATCCTTCTTATTTTAAGATGTGATTATAATCGTTTACCAGCAATGGAAATGATGCATCGTTATCAGCACATGCGTTCCTGATACGCCATTTATCGTCATATTAATAATAGAACTTAAGCAGGAGTTAGTAATGAATGAATTTCAATGTTTTCAAAGAGGGTAGAAGCTAAATTTGCGGATGGAATACTTGTCGAACATTTTGCTTTAATATACCCAGATCTTCCGTTAATTGGCTTTGATCGATTACCTTTTCTGGGTAATATGTCGTATTGCTGATCACCAATTTCGGATCTTCATATCGGCCATTTGAAGATTTTCTCTGATTAGATAAAGGTACGCTTAATTCATTCATAAGGAATCATAAATGCATCGATACTAATTCAATGGGCGAGTTTAAATTAGGCCAGATATCAATAAAACGCTCTTTTACGCTTTGAGGCACTCTTTTTCTTGATTTGATTCGCAATCATGAGCTTTTCCAGCTTCAGGAAGCTAACCTTCAAAATAATCGCGCTAAGTGCGGTCAGAAGTTTTGCGATGCACTGAAAATAGTTTCCTATACTTATTCGCAGTGAGTTTGGAACTTCTTAAAAGCATCAACTTCGACTTCTGATAATCTGTATACTCTTCTCCGGTTCTCGGGCTAATAGCCCTCGCGTTGCTTCTAGTGCGACGTTAATAAAACCAAACCGGTTGTTGGGCTATAAGTCTTCTCAAGTCCGTTGTCCCATGAGGTGATCGGGTACAACAAAAAAGTTCCACTGTAATTCATGCATGTCGTAAGAGGCGACTGAAATGGGTACCCAGCGTCTGAGGGTATTGCAGGGTACCCTGCCCCTGAGAATTATATCAGGGGACCTCAGGTACTTACCTTCTTTAGGTAAGTACGGGCATCTTGATCCTGAGGCACCCAGTGATCTTTTTCTTTCCTATGGGGTTTATTGTCTTTGGTTAACATGGGTGATGCACCCCTGGTTACCATGGTGATCCTTCTCTATTTTCGACCCTCCTTGTCGACCAATTTTTTTTTTTTTTTTTTTTTTTTTCAAATTTTTCACGTCCAGACCACAATTAAATCTTGTTTGGCGCAGCATAGCCACATCTGGCTCTTGCGCCAATAAACTTCACATTCACTCACTTACTAATTCCTTAGTCCGTTGGCAACAGTCCTAGTATAGAAAGAGAACCCAAGTTTCTACATGAATTTTTAAAAACTTAAGTTGGCGTTCAAAAAGATATAGAAATATCGCCATGTCACCTTCTTCAGGATGGTATCTAATCACTTTTAAATCTAATTTATGTTGATCATTTTCTCAAACTGAGGGGATGGTATGAGTAACCCTTTGACTTTCAAGCTGTAGTCTCTGGATTTCCAACTCGAAAGCTCTCTCTAGCTTGCTTTCTTAAGCGGATTCTTCAGCTAATTTATATTTTTGTATTATGCCTTAAATTAAGTTGGTTAACTTATTCTTTACTAAATCATCACCATACTTTGCGATCTTGTGATCAAATCTTTCAAATGTAACACTTCGTCTTCCCTGTCTAACTCCATTTCTTGCGCAAGGAGCTTCTGTTGAAACCGGAAAATAGAGGGCGCTGCTTGCCATGCAAGAGGCTTCCTAAGGGAATTGTAACTGCTTTCCTTGAGTTATGACCCAGATAAGTTTTGAAATCGAGTAGCAAATATTGTTCTATGTTTAAATTTGTGGTGCATCTTAGTAATTAAATTAATTTATTGATGCCAAGCAAGTCTTATGGATTATTTTCGACCGATGATTTGAGAAGCCGCCTGTCTGGCAGGTAAGCGAAATTTCCAATATTCTGAATAGCGAATTTCTTGTGTTAGTTCATACAGCTTCAGATCTTTAAGTCCTTTCCCCAAAAATGATGCCATATTTATTTCAAAAGCAAGTATCGACAATATCGACGGGCTGATGCTCGTGAAGTCTGTCGAAGCTCAAAGTCCTCCTCGGTGGCGTGGGAGAAAGGAAAGAGAGATTCAAGCTCGGATGTCTTCCTCGTCACTGGATCGAGTTTCAAAATTACGAGATCCGCGGCTAATAGCCCTTGTGTTGCTTCAAGTGCGTTGTTAATAAAACCAATCATTTTGCTACTAAAATACATTAAGTTTAAAATTTTATCGTTTACTTTTATTTTAATATCCGAGTGTTTTATTATTGTCTACTTTAATAATTTATTATTTGCTCTTATTCTAATTTAGTAATGGAATTTTTATGCAAAATCATCTGTTTTTATTCTTTTTTCCCCCGTTAGCAATGGCAACGTTTTTGTACTTTCGAAGGTTTTGTTTGTGTAAATAAAGAATGCATTAGGAATTTCAAACTTCATGTTAAATGATTGGGCTTAATGTCACCACAAAAGGCACGCGAATCATTCGCAAAATTTTGTAAGATTTAGATTCATTTTCATCCAAAACCAGAAATAGTATTTATCTTAAATCTTATATAGATTTATCTTCTTCATCTATCCCAATGTTCAAAAATGCTATTTCAATATCACTGAATACATATTCCTGTTTGCGAAATTGCGTGGCCGCGGTAGCCTAGTGGTTATGGTTTCGGATTCGTGGCCGGCGGTTTTCGTTCAGTCGCGGGTTCGATCCATAGCCGCCAAAGACCCGCCGTGTAGCCGGAGCTGGTGCACGTTAAATCTGTCGCGGCCCAAAGTCTTCCGTTGGAGTGGTGTGGATGTTAGGAGAGGGGATGCCAGCTCAGGTGTCGTCCTCGTCACTTGACAGTGGTTCAAAATTACGAGGTCCGTCGCCATTAGCCCTCGTGTTGCTTCTAGTGCGACATTAATATAAACCAAACTAATCGCGAAGTTGCAAAATTTCATCTAATATTTTGGGGTTTATAGACGTCAGACAGTCATTAAGAGATATCTTTACCTTTTGACGATGCATCGTCTTTCTCGCTCTCCATAAACACAAAAATCAAAGCATGACTCTTACCGAGCAAAAAGTTACACTTGGTTACCGGAAAGCCAAGAAAAATTCCAAACAAACCGATCAGGTTCCATAGGAACCCGTCACGCCCCTGAAAATTGTCCCGATGAAGAAAACTTGGTAGACATGCAAATCGAAGGTGATATTGAAAATGAAAAGATTTGTCAAGAAAGAACAAAATTAGAAGTAGAATACAAAAAAGAAAGAAAATTATATGAAGTTCTACGACTACAGGCGTATCAAGAAAAGCTCAACCTCAGAAATAGACGAAAGTGCATACCATTGCAAAGTTGCAACTAGCAAAGGCATGATCAGATTAACTCCCATTTTGTAGTAATTCATAGTGATAATAATTACCTGAATCACCCCATACAAACCCATATCATAACCCCCATGGGTAGAAAGAAGGTTAAACCCACTGAAAAGGATGGATTCAAATCACCAAGCAAAATAGCAAGCAACCAAAAAGTTAGTTCGCTGTCGACTTCAAACCCTTTACTGTACTTACAGGTCCTAATCAGAATAACGACCTCCTTCTGCTTAGCTGCTCAAATCTTCATTACGCTAGCTCTTTCACCTAGATCAGGACAAGTGATATCATTATTATAAGTCATCCCTGTCATAGTGGGATGAGTAGATGAGTGTGATATTCAATCATAAATTTATTGTGTGCTCAGTACATTACAATTTTCTGTTTGGAATATATTTGTAATTACAGTAGTAAATAAAATTTTATAATAGGTATAATGTTCATTTTGTAATTATTTCAGATTTTTAAATAGGAAAGAAGAATATAAATGACAGGAAATTTGTATATATGTAGCAATAATGAACGACCTATTTTTAATTTTTAATTGTGTATGAGCTAATGCAAGCACATGATTATGTTGGAACGTTTTATTTCATTCACTATATCTTTTATAGCATTTTGAAATCCCCGTTTACTACCCTTTCGACTTCCATTGCCTCAACCATTTTTTCCATCTAGAATCTGAATTAAATCTTATGTTTGGCGCCGTAAACTAATAGCCTCTGCGCCAATAAGCATGAATCACTCTCATAGCATTTGAAATATCATTAGTAAAAGAAATTTTAAGCGACACTCTAAGCTGTACTGAGCTGTAATTCGAAATTTCAATGTATCAGATTTTATATTTTATGTTAAGTACGAACAGAGTTTAAGGTGTGCTTGTTATTCGTTTTTTTATAGACATTTATTTTTGCCAGATTATCCATTATCAAATACCTTTTGAAAGAGAAGACATCATAAATTCACTATCTTGGTGTTTTCTTTACAGATCAATTTGTTTGTCTCTGCAAAATTCAAATAGTTTAGTTCTTCGAACATGAATCTGTTCAAAATTGAAGGACGAACCAAGTAGGTTGGCTACTATTTGTTTTATTCTCATCTGAACAGTGACGGAAATAATCACATCTCCCGACAACTGGAGGACCAGGGTAGAAACAACAATTATCTTTGAAGCCAGTTCATGCATTCCAGAATATGTTTGTTAAAATTAATATAGTAAATTTTGTTCAGATGAACGATAATCGTCCAAGGTCGTAAACCAAAACCATGACCCATGTGTACTCAGGATAGTCTTTGGTATTTTAGAATTCAATATCTATTTTTTAGAATATAAAAATATTTTTTAATGTTAATTTTTTTATGTGAGGTGACAAGAAGAGACTATTTTTTCTTGTGGGCGGTGGAAAAGAAAGATCTTTGACCTGTTATTGCCAGAGTATTAGCCATCCAGACTTCTATGTATCATGTTCGAATAGCGGCGCCAGTATACATCGTCAATGAAGTTTGTGTATATCATATCCTAAAATGAAAAGAAACATTTAAAAAATCAGATAGTAAGCAGAAATCTGAAAAAAATTTCAAGGTAATATATAGCATTACGACTTTTAAGACGGACTTAGTGATGAAATTCTGGATGGGAAAAGTGCAAATATTTTTGAAGATTTCTCATTTGGCTTTTCACGGGATATGGAGAAAAAAAGGACTCAGTTAAAAAAATTGCAACGTAAGAGTCAAAAGCATTTCGACAAATAAGACTTCAAATAAATTAATGAGAAGATTTTATTTTATAATTTTTAAATTTATTATTTGGAGATATGATCTTTCTTAGTAAATATCATTTATTTATTTTAGCACAATTGAATGATGACGAAGTTCTTTTATGTATTGATGAGATGAGATCAAATTGGGAAGATTTTAAAAAAATCTCCTGCACTTCGACAGAAAGAAAAAATTTAAAAATGTTTAAAGCTGTTGATCTTTTATAGTGTCATTAAATTCTTGTAATGCGATTTTTCAATTCATGATTCCATTAACTTTAAGAAACTCTGCTTTTTGTAATATTTTAATATTTAAATCAGACACCTCATTTTCGTTTATATATATATATATATATGTCTCTCTCTATATATATAAAATCTGTTATAAAAATTTGCATTTTACAGAAAATTTTGTTACTTGATTTTCTTGTTGGAGTTTCGTCTGTCTTCTGGCCTTTATCTCTTTCCAGGATCGACCTGAAGTTGAATCGCGGGTGCGTATTCACGATGATTACTGTTCGTTAAACGAAATGGATCTCAAGTCCTTAAGTGGCAAGTCCAGATAAGATTCAGTTACGTTCAGTTCTTCGCTAATCGTTTGGCTCAGGTTATCAGTCGTTATCAAAGATTCCTTATTGCAAGGGCGACGGAAGCAAAGTTCTTGAATTTTTCTTTTCAATGGTGTTTGTATTTGAATAAATGTATTCACTTTCCCATATTAGTCACATTTCATCGAGCAAGAGATATCTTATAAATTTTCATGATATGTAGAAAATTAGCAATATTCATTTAATAAAATCAAGTAGTATTCAATTATGGATAGCGCTATTTCACCATTTGAACAATCAGATTAAATATTTTGGGTATGTTTTTAATACAAGTGCGTATATCTACTATTTAAAATTAACCAAACATTTTAAATTAATTTTAAAATATTTAACTGATTTTATTGTTGGTTATCAAGCAAGATCTTATTAATCGATTAGTTTTTAATTTATTAATTTGTCAAGGTTTTGCTTGTATTGTATAAGTAAGTAAATTATTCTGGATCTTTTCTTGTATTTTATCTGAGATCATAATAACATGAATTGAATATATCCTGGAAAATACATAAAATGAATTTTATATTAAAATGCGAGGATGGGATATTGATGTGAACTAAATAGGGTGACAAGTAATGTGCATTTCTTTGAAATAGGAAATTGATGCTATTCTATGTTAAAAATTAAAGTGCTGTTCCTCAAAAATAGTAAATATCAAAACAGAAACTAGTTTAATGAAAACACAGATCTTAGATTAAACATTATTTTTAGTAATAATCTTATAAAATATTTTTATATAAAATTATGTCTTTTATATATATTATTTATATCTATCTGAACATATCTAACTTGTGACAGAAATATTTTATGTATTATTCTATAAGCTTATCAAATATTTTTCAATTTAAGATGCCAACTTTTCTATTTGTTGTGCACAAAATTCAGCTGACTATCTACAAGTGGTATAAGTTCATTGATATTCATTTGGGAAACAAAGTGGTATTGTGTGCCCTGGCATTTGATATATATTATACTGCAATAAATCGTAATTAATATACATTTCTAAATAAGTTTAGTGTTCTGCTAATTTTAAATCATAAATTAACTAGGAAATTCTATTTCAGTACAATTTTATTGTAACTTAACAGATCTAATTCGATATGATTAGGTATTTATTTTGCAGTTTTGAAGAAAAAGTAATTCTTAAAATTCTTTCCTTTTAGATAATTTAAGATTCAAGTTGTGATTATCCTGTATACTCATCTTTTCGCCCAAATAACGCTGTTCATCTTTTTAAAACAATATTGAATTTTTAAATTTTAAATAAAAACATGTCTTTAACTTTACACCATTGATGGATTAAACTTTGCTCTAATTATCTGTTTGGGTGGATCTTGTTTTATTTTACGTGTCTTTAACACGTAATTTGATTTTATTTTATTATTATCTCTCAACAAATTACGGAACCACTTTTAAAGCCAGCTGTGTATAC
>BMAW01077430.1:339591-409263 GCA_019974015.1 Nephila pilipes
AGATGTGAAAAGAAGGTTAAACCCACTGAAAAGGATGGATTCAAATCACCGACGAAAATGGCAAAGCAACCAAAAAAGGACCCCAGTTTCAACTGTCGACTTCAAACCCCTTTACTGTACTTACCCAGATTCCTAATCAGAATAACGACCCTCCTTCTACTTAAGCTATCAAATCTTCATTACGCTAGCTCAAAATTTTCACCTAGATCAGAGGACAGCAAAGTGGTCGATATCGACCCTGGGGGTCAATACAATATAATTAGGGGTCGATGAATGAATACCAATGATATTCAATCGCAAATTTATTGACAGTAACTCAGTACGTACAATTTTCGTTTGGAATGTCATTTGTAATTACAATGTAGTAAGTAAAATTTTTATAATAGATTATAGCTCATTTAATTTTATGTATAGTGTTATTTCCGAGATGCTTTTTTTAAAAAAAATGAGGAAAGAAGGAAAATAGCAAATGAGTGACAGGAAATTTTTGTATATATACTTAACTTAATAATGAACGATATATTTTTAAATTTTTAATTATTAGTATGAAATTTTAATAAGGCACATGATTATGTGTATGGAACGTTTTTATTTCGAACCTATGCTTTTTATAGCATTTTGAAATCCCCTTGCGACCCTTCTCCATTTCCGACCCTCCTTGTCAACCATTTTTTTTTTCCACATCTAGATCATAGTTAAATCTTGTTTGGCGCAGCATAACCAATAGCCTCTTGCGCCAATAAACCGTACATTCACTCACTCATAGCATTTTGAAATGCTCGTATAGTATACAAAGAAGAAATTTTAAAAGCGACTTACTCTACTGTACTAGAGCTGTAATTCGAAATTTCATGTATCAGATTTTTTATTTTATGTTAAAGTACGAACAGGAGTTTAAGTGATGCTGTTAATCGTTTTATTTTATAGACATTTATTTTTTGCCAGATTATCCCATTATCAAATACCTTTTTGAAAACATCAAAATTCACTATCTTGGTGTTTTCTTACAGATAATTTGGTTTGTCTGCAAAATTCAAATAAGTTTAGTTCTCGAACACTTGAATCTGTTCCAAAAGTGAAGAGGACAACCACAAATGAGTTGGCCTACTATTGTCGATTTTTATTCTCATCTGAGAGAAGTGACGGAAATAATCACATCTCATCACGACAAACTTCTAGGAGGACCAGGTAAAAACAACAATTATCTTTGAAATGCGTCCTATACATTCATTGCACTTGGGAATATATTTTGTTTAATTAATATAAATTGTTGCAGATAGGCAATCCGTCCAAGAGGTCGTAAAACACAAACCATGACCCAAATTGTACTCGGAATATATTATTGGTATGTTACGAATTCAATATCTATTTATTTTTAGAATTATAAAAAAATGTTTTTAATGTAGTAATTTTTTTTTATAGTGAGGACAAAGAAGGGCTATTTTTTTCTTGTGGGCGGTGGAAAAAAAGAAAGATCTTTGACCTGTTATTGCCAGGTATTGCCATCCAGACTTCTGTAATATGTACGAATAGCGCAGCCCAGTATCACATCGTCAATAAATTGTTTGTGTAATACTATCAATCCACTAGAAAATGAAAAGAAACATTTTAAAAAATCGATAGGAAGCAGAAAATCTGAAAAAATTTCAAAACAATATATGGCATTACATTTTTAAAGAACGAGACTTAGTACGATGAAGTCTCTGGATGGAAAAGTGCAAATATTTTTGGAAGATTTCTCATTTGGCTTTTCCGGGATATGGAAAAAAAAGGACTCGAGTTAAAAAAAAAAATTGGAATTCCAACGGTAGAGTCCGAAGGCATTTCGGACAAAATGCCAAAGACTTCAAATAAAAAATTAATAGAAGGTATTTTATTTTATAATTTTTTTTAAATTTATTATTCGAGATAATCTTTCTTAAGCAAATATATCATTTATTTATTTTAGCATTAAGTGATGATGACGAAGTTTCTTTTGTGGACGATGTAGATGTAGATCCAAATTGGGAAGATTTTTAAAAAAAAATCTTCCATTTGCATTTTACAGGAAAAATTTTATTTACTTGATTTTCACATTTAGGTTTCGTCATGTTAATAATGCCTTTTCTGGCCTTTATCTCTTTCAAGGATCACGACCTTGAAGTTGAATCGCGGGTGCGTATTCTGATGATTACTGTTCGTTAAACGAAATGGATCTCAAAGTCCTTAAGTGGTATTGTACAGAATCCAGATGAATTCCAGTTACGATTCGATTCTTCAACTAATCGTTGCTCAGATTTATCCAGTCCGTTATCAAAAGTCCTTATTTAAGGAACTCCAAAGCGAAATAAAGTTCTTGAATTTTTTTTTTTTCTTTTCCATTAATTGTTTTGTATTTGAATAAATATTATTCACTGCTGTTAATTACATTTCATCATTTAGCTTAAGAAATGTCTTATAAATTTTCATAATGTGTAGAAAATTAGCAATATTCATTTAACAAATCAAGAAGTAAACATTCAATTATTATAGTTGCTTTATTTCATTTGAACAATCGGAATTAAAATATTTTTGGAACATGTTTTAATACAAGTGCGTCTCATCTACTATTTAAAAATTAGTAATACCAAACATTTTTAAATTAATTTTAAAATATTTAACTGATTTTATTAAGGCATTGATTTATCAAGCAAGAATGCCTTATTAATCCGTTTTTTTTTTTTTTTTTTTTTATGTTTATTTACTTGTCAAGTTTTACTTGTAATGTACTAAATTAAGCAAATTATTCAGGTCTTTTCTTGTATTTTATCTGAGATCTGTCTTTATATGAATTGAATATATCCTCAAACCCTTAAAAATAATTTTATAAATAGAAATGCATGAGGATAGGGATATTGATGAACTAAATGAGTGTAAGTATTTGCATTTTCTTTGATAATAAAATTGAAAGTGCTATTCTATGTTAAAAAGAATTAAAGTTGCTGTTCTATATCAAAAAATAATAATGTATCAAAACAGAAACTAAGTTTAGTAAACTTACAGATGGGGTAAACATTATTGCATTTTTTATTGTGAAATGTATAGATATATTTTTATATAAAATTATGTACTTTTTTATATATATTATTTATATATATCTGGTTATATACAACTTTATGTGACGAAGAAAATATTTTTATTAAATATTGTTCATTATAAACTTATCGAAATATTTTTTTTTTTTTTTTCAGATTTAAGAATCTTAACTTTTTTTCTGTTTTATTTGTGCACAAAATTCAGCTAAACTATCCACAAAATTCAAGGGTACTCGAGTTCATTGATATTACATTTGAAATAATTAATTGTGTGTGATATGACATTTGATATTATATATATTATACTGCAATAAATCGTAATTAATATGCATTTCTAAGCAAAGTTTAGTGTTTCTGCTAGTTTTAAATCATAAAATTAACCAAATTCATTTAATTACCTATTTTTATTGCTTGTAACTTAACGAATCTAATTCCGATGTTGATTAGAACATTTATTTTTGCAGTTTTACGAGAAGAAAAGAGTAATTTCTTAAAAATTCTTTTTTTTTTTTTCCTTTTTGAATAATTTAAGATTCCAAGTTGTACGATTATCCTGTTTATATAATGTTTCGCCTTTAATGCTAGTACAATATTTTTTAAAACAATGTTGAATTTTTTTAAATTTTAAATAAAAAGAAACGTAATGTTTAACTTTTTACGCAAAATTTGATGGATTAAGAAGCACATAAAATTGTCTGTTTGAGTGGATCTCTTGTTTTAATTTTTGCATCGATATTTATAACACGTGAATTTGATTTTTGTTTATTATTGTCTCAACTTAATTACGGAACTTCCAATTACTTTTAATATAATAGATATGGAAGGTATTCCTTTCTTTTCTTGAGAAAGATGCGTTGTAAATTAAACTCTTTAGCTTTTAATTTTAGTTACAATATTATTCTTCGAAATATAAATTGCACTGAAGAAAAGAGTTATTTATTTTTCATCGAAAAGAATTCTGACATTATATAGCTTTCAACCGTGTTTTTTTTTTTTTTTTTTTCCCCAAAAAAAAAAATGTTCGTGTAATTTATTCTATAGATAAACATAAGTGAAATAAGTAATTTTCTAACAATTTTTAATTTGATACAATAAAAAAGAAACCACATAAAGCTCTTTAAATATTGAGGTAGTTTCTAAAGGCATCAGTTTATTGAAAAGAAAAATATCAATATTTAGGAAGGAGGGGAATGAAAATACTCTTAATTTGTTTTAAAAAAAGAATTTTAAAATTTTGATACGTTAACATAAGATAAATTTAGAATCCGCTCACATTCTTTTTCATTCGTATGCAAACTTATTCTCTGCGTTATAAAATATTGCTTGATCATATTTCCATGGGATAAAACGCCTCACAGTCGTCCCTTTTGAAAATCCTATGTGCAAGGTGCCGAGATCTTTTTCGATTGTTAAGAATTTCTGGATTTATTATAAGCCATATTTATTTTCAACATCTTCACTTGAAGGATTTTATTATCTGGAACATGCTAATTTTCCAATGTTGTTCATTAATAAGATTCTTTTGGCACAATATATTTTCCCTTTTTTTAAATTATTTTTCTAAAAGCTGTAAACAATAATAAAGAATGGAAAATAATAGTATAACTCTACACTATATTGTAGAATTATATTTATTTCAAAATTACATCTTTAGCAATTACTTTTAATATTTTTAAAAAAAAAACTGTGATAAAAATTTGATCTTATACACTAAATCAGTTGTGAATAAATTCAGTACAATTAAACAAAATTCAATAAAGAATTTGATCATTCCGAAGAATATGACAACGATCTTCAGTAATTCAATGATAATAAAGGAAAAGTACTCAATTTCAACGTTATGGAGGGGGAGCTATTTATTCTAGTACTTACGGCATTAAAAATCACGCAATATTTTACAATTTTAATTTATTTTTATTCCATTTGTTTTTCTTCATAACTTTAATTTATATCTTCAAATTGGTATGCATTTCTTAAAAAATATTTTTAAGCTATTCATTTTAAAAGTGACTCATTTAAATTAACATGCAAAATTTTCGCGTAAACAGCAGAAGATGGCTGGAGCGAAACTTAGCCGACAACATCTTTCAGAGAACAAGATCGCAAGAAAACTGGTGAATATCAAGAAAAAACAGTGTATTACTACGCAAATTTTTTCCTGCAGATCGTTTCGCGCATGGTTGCTACAAACTGACAACGCCTTGGTTGATTGCCTCTCAAGGACAACGCCTTAGCGATCAAACTTTACCAGAAATGAGGATTTGGCAGTTAAAAATCTTCAACCCCATAAATTAAAGACTCTCCTTTGATTGCTAAATGTGATGAGGCGAAAATGCCTTGTAACTCGCAAATACAACAGTAAAAATATAAATAATAATTTTACTTAAGATGATTTTTTATTAAACTTTGGATCACAATGTTACAGCTAAATGCAATATAAATTTGGTGGCAGCGATGGGATAGGAATATGAATTAATTGATGCACGAATCCATTGCCCTTCTTGGATTGAGTTTTACTGTGCATGTTTTACAAAAGTAGCATCTCCTGTCCGTGTTTTACAAAAGTGTTATCTGCTGTGAATGTTCCAAAAGTGAGAAGTGACCATCAGCTCCCGGGTATCTTCTACAAGCAACAGAGAGGTGAATCTTTTCTTTGAGATAATTCTCGGGACAGCAGATTCTTATTTTTTTTTCTGAGTAGAATTTTGAGAGGATTGGATGCAAATGCTAAGAAAAGTTTTTCACAATCCCAAGAGACTAGAATGGTTTTTCTTTGTTAATAAATTGGATAAGTGTGTAAGATTATTATTTTTTATTTTCCTTATGTAGTTAAAACTCATAGTGTATGCATTTATTTATTATTGATTGACGGATACAGTCATCAAGTGTTAGGTATTTATTTTCAAAATTTTGCATGTATTGAGGTGTAATTAATTCTACTGAATTTCCAGTATCGTGTTGGTATTTTTTGTGGTATTTGAATTTATAGATTTGAGTATTGTGTTTATATATATTTATACATGGCTTATCTTTTGAAGCTAAAAAAAGTAGACACGATAGAAATAGTGAGGGAAATTGGTGTCGAAGTCCATAATACTGTAAGGGGGCTACTTCTCGCAGCATTTTTCCTACCTCCATAATGTTAAGAATGACCAAGTTTAAGGAACATTTTTAAAAAATTGACTGGTTGTAGAGTTACCAATTTTTTGTGTTCATTTACTGTATAGTTATAATTATTTTAATGAGAGCTTTTTTTGAAATTTCAATTAGTTTTTTTTTTAAAAAAAATATATGGAGTAACATGTGAAAAGTTAAAAAAGAAAGAAAATTTGTGTACATTGTAACCTCTAAAATTTTTTTGACAAAATCATTAAATTTTTCGTTTATGTACTAGTAATACTTGCACCAAGTTTCAAAGCTATAAGGCACGAGAAAGAATAGAATTTGAAGAGAGCAGGAAAATTAGGGAAATAGAGCTGGAACGAATGAAATTGTCTAATATCACAGATATGGTGAACGTATCATCGGCCGATTTAGAAGGACAGAGGGTGAATAGAAGGGTGAGCTCAAAAAGATCTGGTATCTAAATTTGATGTTAATAATGCCGATATAAATTTATTTTCCGAAATTTTCGAGAGGCGAGCCAAAAAAGAAAAGGTGGCAGAGGAAAGATGGTTTTCCCAGCTGATTCCATTACTTCTGTTGGAAATCATGGATTTGGTGGTAAGAAATCCGCCAGAGAAAGAGGACAATTACCCCCACAATAAAAAATTTACTCTTAAATCGGTTCCAACTTACACCCGGGGCTCTTGGAGATAGATTTGAATACCATCAGCGAAGATCAGGTACGTTATGGTTCAATTTAGTGATATGTTTAAGGTCCTGTTTGGACAATTAGTTTGCCGGGATGAAGGTAGACAATTTTGTCGGATTGTTGGAGCTAATGTTAACTGAACAATTGAAAAAGAGAGCCTCAATTGAGTTGGTTGACCATTTCGCAGATTCTAGGGATGAATTCAAAAATACTATTTTAGCTAAAAAAATTAGATCATTTTTAAGCTGTTATAAAAGTACGTCGAAAGCAAGGTTCAACGAAAACATAGAAGCGTAAGCCTTTTGATAAGCTGCCATTTGAAAGTAGTAATAAATTAAGTCACTTTAGTGACAAAAGGTAAGCACGTTGGTTCACCGAAAAAGGATCCATGTAAGAATGAAGTAAATCAGGAAAGTTCTCAGCTTAAGAAGAAGAGACAATTTGGAAGGAAGAGGCAGATAAAATGTTAACTACTGCAATGAAATAGATCATATAAAACTATCCTGCCCAAGACAGAAGAAAAATAATTTTGAAACGGTAGCGAACTTGAATGTAAACACTGGAAGTGAGGATCAATTTGAAAAATTCAAAGTTAAAATGGAAATTAACAGCGTGTGTGAGAGGCACTCAGGATCATCCACAGATGTCTGTGTGCTTAATTGGATCAAAGAAAATGATCTCTTAGGGAAATACGTTTGCCTGAAAAGCCCTTTAAATGACATATGTTACTGCTTACCACTGTCTAAAATCAAAATTAAGACGGAAAGAGGAGATTTCTGTACCAAAGTGGTGATAAAACCTAATGGTTCTTACTGACGACCCCTACTTGTTAGGCTACCGTACTGCGGAACTCATCTAGTCTAGTGAACAGGGTGTGCATTTGATTAACGCTGCAGTGACGACGAGAAGAGCGGGAAAAAGGAAAGGAGACGTTGCCGAGGGACAAGTTGACCCCCCTTAAAGTATACTGACATCGTTCCTCCGTCCGAAGAAAAGAGATTCGAAACCCCTGCGTTTGAAGGAGAGGAGATGATTTTAGCCAAAATAAATGGTTCCAAATTTGAGGTGGCTCAGAAGAAATGCAAGGATCTCAAAATATTATGGAATAAAGTCAGGTTAGGGACTAACAAAGAGTTTAGGACTATCAATGGCAAATTAGGATAATGAGAACTAAGCGAGGGGAAGAAATTAGACAGTTATGCGTATCTCTGAAATTCAGGCGCTAAATTAGCAGATTGAGTCATGACGAAATAGGGGGACATTTCGGTATGACGAAAACCAAAGACAGAAATTTGTGGTATTTCTTTTGGTTGAATGTTTATAGAGATGTTGAGGAGTTCGTCAAGACATGTGACGCGTGTCAACGGTTGGGCAAGCCTTAAGATAAGGCAAAGACGCCTCTAAGGTTTGTACCAATTATCACGTAGGTTTTTCCTAAAATTAATACAGATGCTATAGGGCCCTTCCCCATTTCATTCAAAAAAAATAGATACTTGATTTGTGTAGCATCTAAGTACCCGGAAGCCATCCCTGTAGAAAACATCACCTCTCTTGATGTGAAAGATGCACTTTTGAGTATCTTTTCAATACCAGGCTTTCCTCGTGAAATACAAACCTACTTGGGAATCTCATGCGCTATTGAGTTTACGACCACTTTTTTCGATAGGTTCGGGATAAAGGTGACCAATTTATCTGTCAATCATCCACAGAGCTATTCTGTAGAAAGAGTGCATAGCATGATTTAAGAGCATCATTAAAGCTTTGAGTGTAGAGTCGGGAGAAGATTGGAATAGTGTCATTCCTTCGGCATTATTCGCCTTGTGGACGGTAGATCGTAAAAGCACAGGGTTAGTACAACAGAAATTATAATGGGTAAAAATTTTAGAACTCCTCAAAAATTAATTTATGAAAGAGGGTTTGATGAAAAGGATACGAGTCAATTGATAATGGAATATATAATACGATTAAGAAATAGACTCAACCGTTGCCAAGATCTTGCGATGACCAGAAGGGAAGAATACCAACAAAAAAGGAAAGCGTGGTTCAATCGTAAACCAGTTGAACGAAAATTTTTTGGAAGGAGACCTTGTAATGGGGATAAAATTTCAAAGAAGAATTATGTGATAGATTTACATGGAAAGAGAGATCATAGAACCATTTAGCAAATAAATTTAATAAAGCCATTTCATAAGAGGCCAGAATTAGAAAATCTTATCGTAGAAGATATCTCTGACGAAATAGAGGGAGATGCTGAAATTCCGTATCCGGTAAAGCAATATACGAAATTTGATTGTCAAGAAAAACTGAAGGAAAGTCAACTGCAAGATAAATTATCTCCTGACCAAATTAACGAATCAAAAATGTGATTACTAAAAATAAGGAAGTATTTCCCCCCGATTTTGGATGACCCATCTAATGCAGATGAATATTGAGTTAATTACAGTAAAACTAATTAAATCAAAACCTTCTCGTATGTCCCAGAAGCAAATTAACATCTTGGGGGAGGAAATTAAACTTTTATTTGATTTAGGTGTAATCGAGATAAGCCAGTTCGATTTTACGTCACCCTTTATTTTAGTAGACCAAATAGAGACTCTCGTCCGTGTGTTGACTATCAGCGCTTGACCGAGGTGACCCAAGCTGAATTCTTTCCATTGCCAAATATCTAAGAGATTCTGGAGAAGGTAATTGCGACACCATATGTTATGGATTTGACAAAAGAGTACTTTCAAATTCCTCTCACGCCTAGAAATCAGAAGTACGCAGCATTTGACTCACCATTTTATACTTATATACCTAAAAAGATGATATTTTAGTAATTCTTGTAAATTAATGGCCCAGTTATTGGAAGGGTTGGAACAGTTTGCCCTGCCTTATATTGACGATATTGCCATTTTTTCACAAAATTTGAAAGAACACGTAAAGTACATTGACATTGTGCTAGCGAGGCTAAAAATTGAGAGTTAGAAAGTGAAAACGTCAAAATGCAAGTTCGCATGAAAGGAATTTTTGTTTCCAGTACATAAAATATGTTCGGGGAGCAGATCCCCAAGCGATTTGAAAATAAAAGCCATAAAAGATTTCCCTCAGCCCACCACTAAAACTTAAGTGTGATCTTTTCTTGGGCTATAGTGGGATATTATACTTATTATATTCCAAACTATAGCACTATAGTTTCGCCGCTAACCGACACTGAAAAGAAAAATTAGGAAAGAGAAAATTGTTTGGTATGAGAATTGTGAGAAAGTTTTCGATGAGCTAAAATCCAAATTTGTCTCTAAGCCGATTTTATTCTCCCGGATTTTTCTAAAGAATTCATCTTGCTGACAGACAAGAGTGAGGTGGTTGCTGGAGTAATTCTGTCACAAAGGATAACAGAAAAGAACCCAAATGTTAACTTAAGTAAGAATTTTTTGAAAGTGTGAAAAAATTACAACACAGTGTTAGCTGCGATAATTTTTGGTCTAAAGCGCTTAAAGTACTACTTAGATGAACAAAAATTTATCATGGAAACTGACCACAATCCATTAAAATACTTAAACAAAATGGGGAGTACCAACATGAGGTTACAAAGATGGGCATTGAGTTTACAACCTTTTAACTTTGAAATCAGACATAACCAGGTGAGCTCAATGGTAATGCCAATGGATGAAGAAGACTACAATAACGCGTGTCACACACACATTTTCAGTTTCTTTTCTTGCATGTATATTTGTACTTTGTAGATTGACTTTTGTTTTTGAAAATCATTTGTTCCGCTCGGTAAAGTGCATGAAGGAAGATAGTTAATATACAGGATAAGTTATAAGTCGTGCTCATTTATATATCGGATTAGTATTTGTCTAATTTTCTTTAAAATTAAATCGGGGCGTTAGTTTGTAGAAAAGGATTAAGAAAAAAAATCTAAGATTGGAAATTAATGGGGTTTTTTTTTTCATGTTAAGTATATATGCTTATATATATTTTTGTGTTTATTACTGCAATTGCTTCCCTGCCTTATCTCATTGAATGTTCAAATTTTCTCGGTGCGTGTCTAGTGCAGTGCAAGACAATATATGCCAAGACCAATCAAATGAACGCCTTAAGGGTGAAGGAAGCTGTAATCTAGCTTCAAAGACGACCATTTGTCTGTAACCCCCGTTTTGTTTTCGGCTTCTCAATGAAAGAGACGTAATATACCTCCAAATATTTCTCCAAAGCGGGCAATAGGCCACTCCTATAGTCAGCCGCAATTTTGCATTTATTGCACACGTGGCCCTGCTACACAGGTGTGGAAGGGATAATCCGTTATTGAGAGGAGGTAATGCGGGATTTGTTAACTATGCATCGGAAGGACTTGGGGATTTAGGGCCCATCCGTTTGACTTTCAACATGTGGAACCATCATGGCCGTAAGTTAAATTGCACATCGTCCTAAAAGAACGAATGTGCTGAAGACAGAGACTGAAGTTGCTGTGCAATTCAGTGTCCGTCCAATCAAAATTGGAAAATAATTGAAGGGGGCATGAAACAGCCATATCTTGTAGATGGAAGGTTACGGACCTTAGTTATCTTGAAGATTATGGAGTGAAAGAAAAAAGGTGACAGCGGGAGAAGGAGATCCCGTAAGGAGGAAGGGAAAAGGGGACTCGTATGTGTATATATTAGAGGGACCGGAAAGTATTGTCGTTTCTGCAGTTGTCGATATTCGTTAGTAATTTATCGGTACTTTGTGTACTTTAAGTTGTTTTAAAGACATTTTTAGGTTAGAGTGACTTGTTTTCTTGAAAATAATTAAATAAAATTTTCAATCTTAAGTGAAATGATCATCCAAATACCAGAAGAGCTACATATCCGGCATTATATGCTTTTTGAGTTTCACAAGCGTAGTAACACAACGGTTGATACCAAACACATTTACTAGATATTTATCTAAACGCATTAGACGTTCGTAAATACCAAATGTTGTTTTCTAAGTTCAAAACCGGTAATTTCAATCTTTCCGAATCATACCAATCAGGAAAACTTGTAGCGACTTCCTTCTACATCAGCGCCACTGATTAAAAGGCCTTACTCAACCAGCCCGAGGGGATATCTTTTCGGCCTGATTGGTAGGCCCGTCTCCTTCGGACCCCTTGGACCAGGGTTCGGATCTACGCTGCCGTTTCGCGACCGCCACAAACTAACATCTGCAGAAAATAACTTGACGGATCTTAAGTTTAACTTAAGTTAGCTGTAGAAAATGATTTGACGGAAGGGGAACAAATCCGTGTCAAACAATCGAGGAATAGTCAAACACTCTGAACCAATCTTGGTCGATCATCCAAGAACATGTGCAGCAGATTGGTTAAATAAGCAGAACAGATGTTTGGGTACCACACAATCTGTCGGACGGAAACAAAGCTAACCGATCCACCACATGCAACTTATTGCTCCAGTGGCACAATACAGATGAGTTTTTTGATCGATTGATCACTGGAGATGAAAAATGGGTTCTCTATGATAATCCAAACCCAAACGGCAGTAGCTCTCTTCAAATAAATCGCCAAAAAGTACAACTAAGGCGCCTTTCTGTGTTTGTGGAGTATTCACGGTCTCGTTCATTTAGAGATGCTGAAACCTGAACAAACTGTGAATGCAGATCTTTACTGTGAACAATTGGATTGAGTGAATAAATCTTTAATTGAAAAGTGCCCATCGATTGTCATCATAAAAAACTAATTAATTGAGATGGGAGTTATCGCCCCCCCCCCCGTACTCGCCCGATACCGCGCCATCGAGCTTCCTTTTATTCCGATCATTACAATATTTTCCAAGCAGCAAAAAATTTGGATGATGTCCGAAACACCATCTCCAGAAATTTTGCTTGAAAACCCATTGATTTTTATCGATCCGGCATTAAACATTTGCACACTAGATGGTAAAGGGTTGTTGATAACGAGGGTGATTATACCATTGATTAAAAAGAAAAACTTGGTAAAAATTTGAATGTTTGAATTTAATGTAGAAAACCAACAACATTTATATATATATATAGCTATATATATATATATATATATATATATATATATATATATATATATATAATAGTGAACGTCTTTATAAAATTGATTTTTAAAATTAAATAGCCCAACAGTGCATAATCCCAAGATTGAATTATTCAAATTCTTTGAACTTATGGGGTCAGAGACTTTGTTTATGAGCAAAACTTTGTGTTTTTGGTTCAAGAAACAAAGCTTCAACTGGTGCACGAATCCCAGATCACCAACTATCAATATATATACAAAGATAGAGACTATAGAATCAGTATTAACCTCCTCGCAACTCGTAGAGACACAGCAATTTGAAGTAAAAATAATATCGTTCATTGCACTGTCCTCTTTTCTAGATGGGAAAAAATATGGATGCGACTACGGTTGAAATTAAAATTCATAATTCCCCCTTCCCTCCTCCTTCGTGTTGTTTTTACATAAGCTTGAGAAACTTTGTGACCAATTTTGTAAATTCCCAGGGGAGGATTTTAAAAAAAATTATTAAATATCGACATCGTTGCTGCCGACTTAAATGCTTCGGAACTTTCAATGGCTACCGACCTGCATAGCAGGCCTAGTGCCCGAATCAAAGAAACTGCGATGATATATGAGTTTCATCGCAGTTCAATGAGTTATCGAAAGTTTGATTTCATTACTCTGAGGAATAATTGTCAATGATTTTTGGGGTGAAAAGATGGGGAAAACCAATGGCAATAATAACCGAGGCGGCGTGAGGATAGATAAATGAGGAGTCTTGCAGAGGTCGTGGGAGGGTGTGACATCATCATTGCTTGAGAGTTGGCGAGATTTTCTGCTTGCTTTGAGAGAGGTTTGCTATCGGTGAGTATTGAGAGGCTCTCTATTGGTTGCCCTTGATCGTAGGTTATTTGAGTATATATTGAATGGGTGTAACTAATCTAGTGTGGGTTTTGAAGTTGAATTTTTTTGTAGAAAATATCTTTAAGTGAGGGTTTCAGAAAATAATTTAATTAAAATTTTTGAATTAAAGAGAAATTAGTGGGTTCATATGAGTTGAACAGTATCGAGCGAGGTCTTTTAGTAGAATTATTGGGTTGATATAGTTCTAGATTTTGGATATTTTGATTTTGAATATTGGGCAAAGAATTGAAAAAATTAATTGAGAGATTTTGGATAAACTTTCGGAAGTTGATATTATTGAAGGCTTTTTTAGAATTTCACCACTGTTCATGACCACCTTGCTTTAGCTATCATTCTAAGTATGAAATTTTTAGTTGTTTCTAGAATTTGGATATTTCACTTACATGCCTATCACCACAATGGACTTGCGTAAGCGATAACTGGAAGCATAACGGAGAAATTTCTCTATTGTCATTTTCGATTTCCGTCTTATTGAGGAGGAAAGTTTTTAAGAGAGTCGACAGAATTTTCTCGCGATTGTAGTACGTGTGTTTTCCTTGCGAGTCTTTTGTGTCGGATAGAGCATAGATATTTGGTATTCTGAGACCACGAGATTATAGTACTTAACATGACTAGAGAGAAGAATCAATTCTCTTTTTTGTGAAAGTTTCTGTTGATTTATTGATGTTAACTTTTATTTTCCATTTGATAAAATAGTCTTCTAGAATTTTAAGATTGAGTTTGAGTGCTTTAGAGAGTGTTTTGGGGTTTGTGAATCTGGCAAGCACTACGATATCATCAGCGTACACATTGATAGATGTTAAGGAGTAGTTAGGAATATCGTTTAAATACAAAATAAATAAAAATGGGCCAACTAAACTCCTTGTGCTATTCTAGAGTTAATTTCTTGGGTGGAAGAGAATTTTTCATTAACTCTAAGCTGGAAAGTTCTATTTCTTAAACAGTTTATGAGATCAACAAGAGAGGGAGAAAGTTATAGTTTATTAGTTTGTGGATTAAGCCGTTTATCCGAACCCTGTCAAATGCTACTCACACTGAGTGACACAACGCTAGATCAAACTAATTTGAACCGGGTTCTCTGTAGAACCCTTTCCAGTATACAAAATGTGAAGTTGATCGCTCCACAAAAACTCACTCCCATTCTCTCCCTACCAAGATCGGTTGGAGCCATCATTGATATATAGCGGTACTTAACTTTATTCCCTTTCATTATGATATACGAGTTTTCAGTGAATTGAACTCGGATCATCTGCCGATTGTTCTAAAATTATTTTTGGACTCTGTTCTCGTTAATAAACCAGAGCAATTATCCACAAATGCGAATAATTTTAATTTTTGCTTAAAAAAATAAACATTTACCCCTGCTAATAACATCAGCATGGAAGATATACTCACACATTCGCTGCCACCTCAAAACCAAAATTTGAAAATCCTCCATGATTTCTGCCCTTGAAATTAAAGACAAAATTAGGTAGCGAAACCAAGTACGAAGATTTGGCATAAGTATAGGGACCTTAACGACCGCTCTTATTTTCGCACTCTCCAGCATGAGATAGTTAGGAAGATTAAAAAACACTCACAGGTCCAGTGGGATTAAGAAATTCCAGCTCTGAAGCCCGAAAACAATTCACTCGAGTGTAGAGCCAACTACCTTAGACCTCTTCAGACTATTCTGTCCTTACAGGGCGCAGTGTTGCAATTCACCCCATTAAGACGGCAGAAGTGATTACCGACAGTCTGAAAGTACAATTTCCCCCTAATAGCGACGTTGAAAACTCAGATTTTTCAGAACAAGAAGAAAAAGAGGCTAATGGGTTTCTCTCCAAGCCTTTCGCAGCACGGTCAATAGGATCAATGCAGTGCATAAAAGAAGTATCCTCCTCGGCGGATACGAACCTGCGATGACCATTTCCTGCTACCTCTCTTTTGCCAGATACAACCCACTAAACCAAAGGAAATGTTTGAAAATATTTCCAAAATCAAACTAACAAAGCTCCTAGGTCGGATAACATTTCTAATCGCATGATTAAAAATCTCCCGACTAAATTTATTATTCTCTTAACATTTTTGCTAAAGCGCATGTTAAGAAATACTTATTTCAAAATGCATGGAAAACTGTCGTGGTCGTTCCGATCCTGAAAGCAGGTTTGGATCCTAAAATCCCTCAAAATTATCATCCAATTTCCTTGCTTTCTTGTTCAAGTAAAGTTCACGAATTTATTATTCTTCGTTGCCTTTGCACTGCAAATAACATCCAGCAGCAGTGAGGTTTTGCTCCAAAAGGCAATACTGTTCATCAGTTACTGCAAGTGACCGAAGTGATTCATACCGGCATCTAATATAATGCCACGGATATACTTTGCTCGGGTGTAACCAAATCCTTTGATAAGATTTGCCAAAAAGGCTTAATATCCAAGTTTATGGTGGTTGAATTTCGGCCGATTTAATTAAAAATTTAAACTTTTATTTTGCGAACTGAAATTTTCGTGTTCGAATAAGTGGCGTTTGCTCCTCACACCGACCAATTGGAAGTTCAATTCCTTTAGGAAGCACATCGTCCTCGTTTTTTACGTCTAGAACACAGTTAAATCTTGTTTGGCGCAACATAGCTACATCTGACACTTGCATCAATAACCTTTACATTTACTCATTCACTCACCTCGTCCTCTTCAACCTCAACATACTCCAGACTGAAAACATCCTTATTTGCTGACGACACTGTCATACTAGCCCAACATAAGAGACTGTCCGTTGTGGTCAGTTATTTACAAACTAAATCTCCCTGCTAGAGCTCTGGCTCATGAACTGGAAAATAAACGTCAATGCATCCAAAAATACCTGTGTCATGTTTACAGGTCCGAACTAGGCAATGTGAGGTCCAATTAGAAGAGGAACGTTGAGGGAAAACGAATCTTGCTCTTTCAGCTAGTCGACCTTCAAAGAAGGTTCGAGTCAAGCCCGGCTTTGAAGTAAGTCCATATTGCGAAAGGATTCAAACGATTCAAAGCTAGAAGGGATAATTCAACAGGGTTTTTTTTATATATAAAAGTCAGAATATTAGAAATTTGAATCACTAGATTAAGGTTACTTAATATTTTATAGTAGGAGTGGCAGGGAGGGTCTCACTTAAGAGAAAGACTATGCAATTAGTCGAGACAAGGTATTCCATACATTTAAAAATAAATGCGTGGAACCTGCTGGCTCGACTCATGCGTGCTCATTGTCTTTTATTTTCACACTCAAACCATTCGATACACACCTCCACCCCCCCCCCCCAACACACACATGTGCTGCAATTAAAAGACAAGTGTTTGATTCTCTTGAGCTATTCATGTCCATTTCATAATTGTTTTCCTGCATCCAAATGGCATCAAAACTATTATTTTCCCCATTCCATTGTATTTTTTTAAAAAAAAAATTTCAATTTGATTTATATTATTTTTAAATTTGTGAACAAATTCTAAAATACTGCTATTTTTATTAGGTTTTAATTAGAAAGCGAAAAAAGGCCTTTATAGTTGACAAAAAAGTATTAGAACAATGTAAAATTCGTAGTAGGCAATAATGTAACAAAATCGGTATTGTAAATATTTGTATTGTGACAAATAAATACTTAAAATAAAATAAAAATATTTTCAGAAAAAAATGAAATTTGCGTTTCGAAAAAAGTATCAGAACATCAGACTTGAATGTTCCATCAATTATAAAATAAAATGTTTAAAGTTATAATTTTTAAGTCAGTACTTAATCTTTTGGCTGCAATTACCGCAATCAAACATCTCGGTATCGATTCAACTAAATTTTTTGTTACATTTGGAGATATGGTGTTTTATGCATTCTCTTTCAGTCTAAATTTGCTGGTAATAGAGCATTTTCATATTTGAACGCCTAATAAATACCACAAATGCTCGATTGGGTTAAGGTCTGGGGCTGCGGTAGAGTTCCAGGTCTTTCGGGAGAGCCAAGTCTTTTATAGAGAAGTCACTCTGATTTTGATGGCAATATGTTTAGGATCTTGTTGGAAGATAAGTCTCCTCCAACCCTAATTTCCTTTCTTTGTAACACATCTATGTATGTCAAAACTGTCATTTTATCGTCAACAATTTGCATATTTCCAACTCCATTGTAACCCATTCTACCCTAGACCATGACGTTACCTCCTTCATGTTTCAGTTTTCAACATATTTTGAGATTCTAATGCGGTATTTTTCTCACCTCTAAATTGTAAGGACGTTTTTTGGTTTGAAAATTTTAAACTCGCTTTCATCGGAAAAAATTACATTTTTTCCAGAAATCTAACGGTTTTTCTTTATATTGTTTGCAAATTCTAAACATTTTTTTTTTCCTTTCTAGTATCTCATGAAATACATGGTTATTTCCTTGGCCGTCTTTTTTTCTTGTGCCTGCGTCTTGCAAAACATTTCTGAGATGTTACTCTTTCCTGATACAGATTCGATGTCTGCGGCCCGCATCTAAGCACTCCTCGATGGAATGTTCAGAGCATTTTTCACCAGCTGTTGTCTTTTATTCACAGTCAGTTTTGTTAGTTTCCCTGATCCACCGCTTATTATCCACCACACCAGTCTCATCTTTCTTTTTAATAATATTATGAATTGAAAACAATGAAATATTTAACTCTTTCGAAATTTCATGAAACGTTTTGACTCTTAAGCGCATATAAACGACTTGTTCCCTCTTTTCAACTGAAAACTCTTATGTTAGGAACCATGACAGAACATTGGCTCGTAATCTGATTCACAAATGAACTGAAAACAAATAAAAAGTGTCTTTAACTGAGGCTCATTTGAGGATGATCTTGAAAGTTAAATATCATATTTCGCTGTAATTTGCATATTCTCTTTTTCTGTTCTAATACTATTTTGCAGCACTTATTTTTTTTTTTTTTTTTTTTTTATTTTAAAAAAATTATATTCAATTTAAGTGTTTTATTTTTACTTATCACATACTTTCTTGAAAATGCTATTTTATGAAAATTTGTTATTTGATTTGTTTCATTTCATTAGTTCGAAATTCCAATTTTCACGGTGCACTAATAATCTTTTTGTCAACTGCATAGGATGCACATAATACATAAAAAAAATTAGCTCATGATTTATAATTTTCCTAAATAATATTATAAGACTTAATTACTCGAAGCAGGGTCCCAGGCGTTTTTACTACCGAAGGCAATCCCAAAAAATGCCGCCCTCCAAGCTTCGAAAAAAAAAAATCTATATATATATATATGTGTGTGTGTGTGTGTAAAAGAACCATTCAAATGACATATAAATGAATCAACACAATAATACTAATAGATTTATAAAAAAACGTTTTATGGAAGAAGAAAAAATTTTTTCATTTTTAACGAGCTAACGACAACGAACTTAAAAACTAAAACTATTTTAAGACATAATTTAAAAATAATTTTAAGACGATAAACATAACAAGTATAATAATATACAATTTATATAAAATCTCAATTAAAACAATCTCTATTGAAACTACCACCCGTGTGGTAACCGGGAATGACAGAATAGTCCCACTGTAGCTCATGCATGTCGTAAGAGGCGACTCAAATGGGTACCCAGCGTCTGGGGGTTTAGCCGGGCGTCCCGCACCTGGGGATTATATCAGTGGACCTTGGCAACTTACTTTTTTCAGGTAAGAACGGGTATTATGACCCCAAGGACCCTGGTGAATTTTTTCTTTCCTATGGGGTTTACTGTCTTTGGTAAGCACAGGTGACACAACCCCGGGTTACCCTAGCAATCCTTCCTTATTTTCGACCCTCCTTCTTGTCAGCAAATTTTTGTCTTTTTTTTTCCAATTTTTCTCACACATCTGGACCATAGTTAATTCGTGTTTGGCGCAGCATAGCCACATCTGGCTCTTGCGACAGTAACTTTCACATTCACTCACTCATTATCCAAGCTACTTTTCAGTAAAATCACAAATAACTTCTTTCAGAGCTAATTTATTACTCAATTCATGTTCAATGGCCAACATTGCTAAAGCATTAAGGCGATTCCTTTCGCTTGTCGTAAGTCAGGAACAGGAATTCTTAAGGCAATGCTCAGATGTGGTTTAATTTTAAAGTAAGGAATTTATATCATCTGTGAACCTACTTTTTGTCGATATCTATTGTATTTGATTTTACTACTAGTATACTTTCAAGATTCAAGTAATCAAATTATATGTTTAAACTACAATTCGCAAATGGCATATCAAAGAATAAATCGAAAGTTCCTCGCCCGATGAAGCGAAAGATGACTACCGTCTGACAGGTAGTCATCATCTTTCGCTTCATCAGGTCAGGATGTGGATGTTCAATGAATCCACACAGACTCAAATAAAATCAATCGAATGACATCAGTTATTTTAATTTTACTTTAAGATGTCACAACACAACAAACAGTAACTAAAAATAAATATCCTAATTCGCGTGTATATCAAATCACTAACATAGTTCGCTTTTTAACATCTCCCATTCAGGACTCAATAAAAATTTTTTTAATCCCTTTTCTTTTTCACATCTGGCGCCTAGCACCCTCTATCATTAGTTTCAACATTATATTTTTGTGGGTTATATTGATTTATTTTGCATTCTAGTAGTTATTAAATTTTGCCACCATTGGGAGTCACCTATCTTGTCTAACACTTACGGCAGGCCCTGCTCAAAGATGCTTTGCTGCAGAAGGTTTATGAATATTGATGCAATATTTATCATCAATTTGAATTTGATCAAATTTAAGAATGATTTATGAAGAATTATTTTTACGAAAATTTTCTTTTATTTATTTATTCAAATTATTGTGTATTGTGAAAGAGAATAAGAGTGGAACGTAAATTTAAATGTTTAATACATTTCATGTGTAACTTTATTAATTTCTTCCTTTTACTAAAAATATTGAAAATAATTTAAGAAATTTATACACACGGTATTTAATGTTTACAGATATTGCAAACTAAATTAAAACATTTGTGTTATTTTGTGTTTTAACACGGGTATAATATCTAATGCATCACACATAAGGCATTTGAAGCAGATTTTATAATTTTTTTTCCTCAAAAGCATTGAATGGATTTGCCAAAATCAAATTCTTTTTTACCATTATTTACTTCAATTGATCTTTATTTTGAATACATAAAAACACTCGTACTGAAAAATTATCAAAGATACTTTACTTTCACTATCACCTGATAAAATCAGAAAATAATGTTCAATTTGGTATTTAAATTATTAGAAATATATTCTAAATACAAAACATTTTTTCCTAAAATTCAACCGACTCAATTTTTCTTCAAATGTGCAAAGTAATCACATATAGTAATTCGGCTGAATACCTTTGAAGAGTTTGGGTTCAAAGAATCTAAAGAACAAGTGAATCAAAGAGCAGATCTTTAAAAATGAACAAGAACAGTTTATCCAAAAGAAAAGAAATTCCCATCCTTATATTCAAATGAATAAAACACTACAAAACTACAACACATTTGAATAAAATTAAGTTCACAGCTAAATTGTTCAAAAAGATCATATTTTGTATATATTGCGTGATACTAAGCAGAACATCATTTTCTAATGCATCTTAATATGTAAATATTTTTATATATAATTACATATTCAAAACAAATTGGAATAAATGCTGGTAATAAAGAATTTGAAATCATTTTTCATCTTATAGTTCATTGAGAATTTAAGACATAAGGGTATGCTTAGAAATACATATCCTCAACTATAGAAAACAGTTGCAAATGATTTGTCTCAATATCATCAGAGCCAAAGCAGCCAAGTGATCAATAATTTAAAATATTAACTTCTCCATTTAGAAAACAAATTTTGTGCAATTCCACTTTTTGCGAATGGAATGCAAACAATTTCTGTAAGCTACAAATTTAATTTCAGTTACTGTTCTTGTAATAAAATACTTCAAGGTATTCTTATTTGCTTATTAACTTCCATTACGAAGAGAAACAATGAAATTCTTGAGCTTATTAATATCTATCATGTATTAATAACATATGCATCATTATAAAAAATAAAATAAAATTTGATTATATTACTCATTAATATTGAAAGATGTTTTTTAAATTTTTAATTTACACATACTTACACAAAATATTTGATACAATAAAACTGCTTTATTTTATTTTCATGTCAAGTGAGCAAATATAATTCTTTGTATGTAATTTTATACTTGTATTGCAAAATATAGCTATTCAATGACAATTTTACCATCAGAATAAAAGAACAGTCATCAAAAAAGAAAAAAAATTCTTTAAATACTTTTACATTTATCATTGAAGCAGGACAAAATCAATATAACTGTTAATAGTTCAAAGGTAATTAAATAATGTTATTGGATTAAATAATTTTCCAACAAATTCTCAATACAGAATATTTTAGTTATATATATATATATAAAAAAAAAAAAGGTTCAAATAGCCAATAATCAAAATTTCAGTCAAACATGATCTTTCATTCAATATACATAAATAAATTACTTGAAGCAAATCTGTGAAATATTTAACATTTTTTATTCAATTAAAAGTTTTTCCTCATTAATTCTGTGTTTATTATAGGTATCATTCAAAACTAAAACCGATCATTAATCTTCATCAACCTCAAATCTAGTATGGTTATGATATGGTCTGGTATACTTTAATTATTTTTCATTAAACTATTTGTCGAAAAATGATGAATACAGAATAAAAAAGTTTAAGACTGCACAGAAATAAATGTTACACCAATAATTAACGGTGCTATTTCTGTTTGATAATATACTCACATTAAACAGATTGAAAAGGGATTACGTTACACAAACCTTTTCTACAAATTTAATACTACATAGCTAGAATATATTTTGAAACAACAATGTAAGGAAACTTTCAAAAAATATTTTAATTTGAAATAATAATAATAAAAATGTTAAGAAGTAATAATGACAAATTAAAATTATATATTCGTAGATAACAAAAATTATATCCTTAATATTTTTTTCTAATTGAATGATTGGCAATTTTCCTTAAAAATTTTTCAAAGGAGGTATTGAAAATTTTCAATAAAAATATTTTTAACAAAATTTTAAAATATTGTAAAATATTAAGTGTTCTTGTAAAAATTAAATCATATAATTGACAATTTATTTAGTGACACATAAAAGTACAAGAAAAAATATAAGTTTTAAAAAAATATTATAACAAAATAATAACAAGAATTTGGAAATTCAAATTATTAATATGTAATCAACGGAGAAATTAAAGTCAACTCTGCTATTTTGCGAAAACTAAAATTATAATAGAATTAATCGCACGAAATTTTATATAAAGTTTTAGAACACAATGTTCTTAAATAGAATCAAAACAAAATATTAGAATTTGAAGTCATTTTTATTTTAAACACATAACATTAAATGATTTATCTACATCCATAATATATATCACTACAATAGAACACTAACTAATACATAAGTAAAACAGTAATAATTGACATAAAGAAGTGATGAACATGAAATAATAAAAAGTGACAGCTGATATATCATGGAATAAATGTCGCAATTCCAGAAGAAATGATGTTGAATGTGCATTTTTCAAGTAAAAAAGTAAGATTTTCTGAATGCTGAACTACATGTCAGAATAAACTTTTTTTTAAAATTAATAAATCTTGGAAGAAAATATTTGTAACTCTTAACACAAGTATAACATAACAATAGTATCTAATTGAAGGGACATTTAATTACATGCATTTTTTATATTACTTTCAGGTTCATTTACGTATATAGAATGTGGCCGCAGTAGCCTAGTGGTCATGGTTTTGGATTCGTGGCCGGTGGTTTTCGTTCAGTCATGGGTTTGATACTTGGCCACTTAAGTCCTGCCGTGTAGCCAGGACTGATGCACGTTAAATATGTCGAGGCCCAAAGTCCTCCCGCTGGCATGGTGTGGAAGTTAGGAGGGGGATGCCCAGCTCAGGTGTCATCCTTGTCACTTGAACAAGATTCAAAATTACGAGATCCATCGCCAATAGCCGTTGTGTTGCTTCTGATGCGACGTTAATAAAAAATTAAACTATGTATATAGAATTGATTTTCATTATGCACTGAACTTAAAGGAATTGATGGAAGGGTACAACTAGGGATGGATTTTGCGGCTCAATTTCACTCAACACAGGAAAACACACCCGGTCCGGACACGGCGAGGATTGAAAGATTAATGGCTCTTTCAATACTACAAGGTATTTGAACAAATTTGCATTTATACAATTTTCTTATATTTGTAAATAGTATTACTTCAAACACACAAAAATATTTTACAGATTATGTATATAATTTTCCTTACATATACAATTTGGGTATAAAATGCAGATTAACAACACAATGTCAGTCAAATCACTTTACATTTAACATTTAGTCCATTAGCAAAATTTAAAAAATAATGGTGCAGTTTAATAAGCCTCTTCCGTTACTACAGGAATACAAAATTTCATGTATAGGAAATAACCACCAAAATTTATTCATAATCACTGGGAAACACAAACAAATTCTGATTTTAAGTTTACTAATGGTTAAACCAAACAAAAATATTTTATTGATAATGAATTGAAAATATTTTTAAAAGTTATGTATATAAATTGATACCTTTTCACATTAAGAGTTAGTTCTGCAGATAATCTTTCTCCAAACCTATTACTGCAGTCAATTTTATAAAATTTCTTGTGCACAGGAAGGCAGCCATATAAAAATACTTGTCCAGCAATTATGGTCTTTTAATGTATTTGATAGTCAATGGTTAAAAACATTCTACATATGAAAAAAAAAATCCTTTTCCAAATATCTATCCTCAATAAATGAAATTTAATGACAGTCTTTTTTCCTCCAATTTTAGTATTGCGCCAGTTCTTAGGACATAAATGCATCTTTTACATTTTGCAAACATGGATATAATAGAGGATATTTTGCATCTAAACTACTTGACATAAAACACATTTTTAATTCACCATTTATATTTGAATGTAACAAGAATTTTCACGGTACTAACATTAAGTTGGAACCTGAGACTTCAACTGCACGATGTTTTCTTTAGCATTTGCAAGTCGAGCTTTTAATTCAGCTATTTCTTGTTTAACTTTTTTCTTTGCGGCAAGTATCTGTTGCAAATCTTTTGCTTTCTTCTCTTCATAGTCAATTTGATGACTGGGTGCAACAGGAGTGTTCAATTTGGGATGACTCAAGAGGCGATACATTTTCGCTGTGGGATCCGTAAACACAAGTTCATCATATGATTCTGAAGTGACAGGTTCAGATCCCATTTTGACATTTCCATCTTTTTCTCGATCGAACAACTTAAGAAAGTGATATATGGTCACAGGTCTCTCGTTGCTATCCTGAAAAAATATTTTAATCACGACTTCGAACTCTCCCCAGCCAGTTTCCGTAACACCATATGGAGGTGCATGACAAACACGGTTTGGTTCAGCATAACTTTCATGTAACTTAAAATGAACACGCTTTACATATACGGACATATCCTCATTTTCATAAGGTTTTAAATAAACATTCCACTGATGAGTATGGCCATCTTCATCTCGTTTACTACCCAAATACCAAGCAACATTACCATACACAATGGGCTTTACAACTTGCACACCTTTCAAACGACCACCAACTTCAGGACCGGCAACTGCTTTGCTACTCTGTCCAGCTCCTTTAGCAGCAGGGGCCCGTTGCTGAACGGGAAGAGAAATAGCCTGTTTAGCATCCATTTCTTTCAAAGATACGTTTCAGTAATTCCGAAAACCATATAGTAATTGTGACATAAACAATATGTCGCCGACTAACGCTATCGGTTTTGTTCTTGTTGAAAGTCGTTAAAGAGAGCACGATTGCTTATGAGGAGACGCCATTCTGCAGGGTTACAAGGTTCTATCATTATCTCGCCAATACTTATAGCTCCTTCAATTACGATGCCAAACGTTTTCTTTCCTCCATGCATGTGGTCATACCTTATACTCGGATTCTTGTTGAGAGGGTATGGGTTGATTAAAAAAAATATTACCACCTTTTGGATAGATAATGGAAGTGTTACAAGAATGACAAATAAAAAAAAAGTCAGATGATTTTATAGATGAATTTCTCCTGTTTTTTGAAAAATAATAATAAATAAATAGAAGTGATAAGTATTGTTCTTAAAAACATGATTCAAAACAGAAAGCAATATTTTAAAAAATAATAACCTTAGATACTTACTTTTTTTTTCATAAAATTTCGGGCATTGCATAAGATGTGACTTTTATTATATTTCATTGCATTCCTGATAAATATTTATTGATACGTTTGCTTTGTTTAATTAATAATTTTTTGTGTCGTTGTATCAGATATATTTATTGAAATTAAATTAACTGTTATACAATCTAATATCAGATTGTTTGTGTTATAACTTGAACTATGAAGAGAGAGAAATTTGTAAAAAGCGCTATTAAAATATTATGAATTTTTATAACTTTTGTTTCCGCCGTTATTTTGGCTTAATACAAACAAAATATTTTAAAAAATTACTTATATTTACTGGACAAACACAAAAACTTCCAGTTAATAAATAAACAAAGCTTTTAAAATATTAAAAGAAAATTCATTTTGCAAATTTTTTTCAAATAATTTAACATTAAATTAATTGAAAGAAATAAAGGAGATCGTTTATATTATTTTGTTTTATTGAGCTTATATATATTACATAAAGTATTATTCAAAAAAATTAAAAATTTAAATATGATTTTTCCTTTATAAAATTTAGTTAGATTTAATAAATAAAACTAAAATTTTAATTACATTTTATACATGTTAGAAAATTTTAGAGTGATTATTCATTTATAAAATTTATGTTATAAAAACTAAAGCAAAACGTAATTAAATTTAAAATGTTAAAAAATTCAGCTTTTGCCGAACTAGGTTGAATTTCGAATAACTAAATCATGCAAATCGTTTAATTATATATAAAAATAAAACATATGATAATATTTGCCCCTACTTTTAATTACTAATTTTTAAATGCATAACTTTAAATAAAAATTCAACTTGATATAAAAACGAATTCATTAAATTTTTAAAAATATCCATTAATATTATCAATAAAAGTTTAGCCATGATAAAGCTTGTCAATGTAATCTTAAAAAATGAAATCACTAAAAGTGCATGTGTACATCATAAACCTGTATCATTATTTATTTTATAATTTACTCCTTTCACTTTTTTAATTAGCTCGATTTTATCTGCTAAATTAAATTTTTAAAAAAAATAATTAAATTTAAACTTGGAAGTGAATGTAAAAATTTTAAATGTACAAAAAAAAATATATCGTGATAAATTATTATGGCATGAAAATGTACTAAATTGCCAAATCTAACAACCCAGAGTTGATCCTGTTAGTACCCACACCAATGAGAAACAAGCTGTTTTCCTCTGAGCCAATCGAAGAGCAGCTTTCGCACTTTCTTCAATACAATAATGTTTTGCTCTTCGTTTCCTTCACTTCCTTTGGAAAAATTTTAAACAATGATTGACGTGACGGCAAAGTGGTCCAAAATATACAGATTCAAAAATGTACTCTTAAAAAAATATATATAATAAATATTTGAAATACTTCAATGTTTACAGGATTCAAAATCCCCCTGTCATTACTTTGTGTGTGTAATGCATCAATAAAAAGAAGAAGAATCATTTGTGTAATGATTTTTTAAAAGAGGATAAGACTGATTCATATTCACAGATGATAGGACCAAAGTTTAGGATCCAGCAAATATCATAGATCATCAATACGAATTTATTTCAAATAACTTTAAAATTAGCGAGGGTTTTGAGTCGACAGAATTTTGATTTTGCTTACACTTGAATATGGTACATTTTGTAAGCAAAGTAATTATTCGAAACCGAAACGAGATGCCTTCTCTTTACTGTTAAAATGGACTAGTGGGTGCATGCCAATTTGGTTAATTGATATAAACGACATAGGATAAATATGAATTGTTCGGTGGTCTTTCTGAATTCGTTGCCAAAACTACCAACTTTTACCAATTAGAAATTTAAGCCCTATTCATTAAAAAATTCCTTCCTAATTTTTTAAAATAATTTTTAAGAATGAAAATTTTTTTCAAGACACACTTCCCAAACTTTCTCGAAATTGGTTCAATTATTTCGGAGATTGTTACTTCGTTAACCGACTTGTCATTTCTGGTGTAAGCTTTGCTGATCTCAACTTCTGATTTTTTTATAGCGCTGAAAAATCCATGAACCATATATGTCACTTGAAATTTTTGGGCCATGTACCTTTAAATTAACTATGCATTTTAGCTTTTTTTTTTTTTTTCTTCTTAAATAAGTGCTAAGACATCGGAATATATATATATATATATATATATATATATATATATATATATATATTTATATATATATTGTATTTTTCTTTATTTCATTGAAGTAATCCTCATTCTTTCTCAATGTTTTGTAATTAACTCGCCTTCTTTAGCTAGCTGTATGGATTCCCATTTTGATTAGAGAAAAAAAGGTGGGGTCGAATTCGTCACTTTTGAACAAAATTTTACAAAATATCACAGTTACAAAATTACATTAAGTAAGTTTAGTAATTAAATAATGGCTAAACTTATTTAACTAAATTTATTAAACGTCATTAATAAATGCACAGTAATATCATACTGCCATTATCTATTTCATTGGGTAAACAATCAAAATTAGATAATCAAGCCTTATATCCTGGAATTTTATATATTCTCTCCTAACATCTTTATCTTTGATAAAAACTAAAATAAATAAAATGTTTGACATTTATTTGAAAGCACGATGACTTTGTGATTACAGTTTGAATTAAAAGTATTTTTAAGGAGTTTCAAAAAAGAAAAACAATATGTCATTATGGCTATGCGCCACTCTATTACTCGAAGATACTTTTCATTAGTATCAAATTTACCCTATTTCTCAACTTTTATTTGTTTCCATATGTGAAAACTTTTCTTTTATCTTTTGAAAACATAGAAAGTTGATTTATATATTCTGCAGAACAGGACCGGCCTTCGGGGGGAGGGATGTTATGCACCGGGGCCCGCGATTGAGGGGGGCTCCAACGTGATCAAGAACTAAAATAATGTACTCTTGCACATGATAACTTGATAATTTTCCTATCGTTTTCAGTATGACGTAAAGTTCGTTTTATAGTAAACATTATTATGATACATCTATGAATTTCGACGTTCTTCTCTCTCAAACAAGTTCTTGATGATACGAATGTTTAATTTTTATTATTTGATTTGAGAGCTCCCGAGTATCCCCACATAACCTGAATTTTTTTAATCAAGCATGTATGCAGAACGCTTAAATGCTCTTGCTATAAAAAGCATCGAAAAAGAAATTGCAAAAAATTATAATTTTTCTAAAATAAATAATGTATTAGCAAAAACAAAACCACACATTAATTTAACATGCATTAGAATATTTTATGTCCATGTTTGTATTTTTTTTTTTTTTTTTACTTTGCAAAAAAATTTCGGGCCCCAAATCTTTTCTTGAACCCAGCACCTTTATAGAAACTCTGTTGCAGAATATTTTGATTTTAGTATCATTTTCTTCATTGTCATTTTGTATATTTTGCCTACCTAAGAGTTCCGCAACGGATACAGAAAAAAAATCGAAAAAGGTGGGAGATCACAGAGTCATGTTTTCTTAAAGTAATTTGCCTACACACTATCAAATTACCTTAAAGACGTGGGGTTTAAATCCTGTTCAAAAATAATTGAAAGATTTTGGCGTCGAAAAATGTCAGTTTATAAACTAAACTTACGCAGCAGATGTAGCGAATCAATTCCTACAATTTGGCTGAAATGTCCCCTTCAGATATGTTATTTTATCTGCGCGTGAGATTGTGGCAAGGGCAAAAGACACGTTCACTTTTAACACCCCCTTGAATTCGCCACTGAAGAAGCTCTGTCAAAAGAATTGGAATGCATTTTTGGCCTGTTTCATTGTTGAGGACCTATATTAGAATGTAAGGTATTTCTTGATTAATAAAGACTTTTTAAAAAAAATTTCCATGAAAAATTCCAATAAATATATGCACAGAATTAGCAGATATAATATTTTCCCAAGAAGCCTTTTCATTGGGATATTTGTTCTAAAACTAATCCATCTCAGATTAGTTTTTCTTTCAGATCTAGAAAGTATATATATATATATATACTTTCATTTAAATTGCTTGGTTTCATGCGATATAGAACAACAAAGGTTATTATCCTTTTTCTATTATATTCACGTCTCAATGTACCTAGAAAACACATAAGAGGTTTTGCACTTATGTGTAGACGAGAATCTTTTATTTAAAAATGTGTTCAATTTTATTTACTATTTACTTTTCATTTAAAAAAATTGTATTTATTTTTATTTTATTATTATTTTTTTTTATTTATTTAAAATTAGTTCTAGCAATACTTTAAAAAAAAAACACCTCCAATATTGTTTTTTACTCCCTAGAGAAGGATTTACACCTTTCTTTCAGTTCAGACTAAAGTAGTCGCTGATTACCATTGCCACATTTGAGTATCGTCTTTATTTTTGAAGATATTTCACATTAAACATCGCAATGGAAGTTGCATATCAATACAGGGCAGCGATGTTAGAAGCAGGGCGAAAGCGAGAGGGCTGGAGATGCAACTCCGCCGTTTTATTTCATAAGTTACAGTGTATTCTTACAATTACAATATGAGGTACTGTACACATTTTTAAAAAGATGAGCAATGCGATTTTGACCATCACGGCCGAAGCGAAAAAACCAAATGAGAGCTTTTTTACCGTGTGAGTTAATCAAAAATAGAGATTTTCTGGGGACGTTTTTCAGTCACGAGGTACTCATATGGTACTCACATCGTCTAGGTGAAAGGATTCTTAGGGACTTTAGCTGCAGACAGAAAGTCTAGTAGGGATTATTTCTGACAGGTTTTAGACTATGTGCAAGCGGATTAAGCAAATTTTATGAGCGCGTGATCTAATAAATAAAAAGATAATTTGGAATTGGATCAGGAAATAGAAATGAACTCTTTACTTTTGACATAGAAAATGAGAAAAATTAGGAAATTATTATTCAGTGAAACTATTAAATTACAGTTAATTCATTATATATGTATATATTTTCAAGCATTTTTCAAAATGAAAAGTTTTTACTTCCAATTATTATGGAACTAGCCAGGAAAAATCCAGCCGAAGAAATACTCGGAGAATTGCTTTGTACAATCTCTCTCTCTCTCTCTCATATAATTAAATCTAAATATTTTTTAACTTAGGTAACTATCCTGCTGGCTTTTTATTATGAATGATATTAAACGTTAGTTCAACATTGATGGAACAGTCTGAATACATGGCAGAAAAGATTTTATATTTATTCTAGCAGATGTTTTTAGTCGAGCTTCGGATATCAAGGCCGAAGCGAAATACCATAAATATCTCAGACGAATCTCATAGAGGAATATAAGAGCAAAAAGAGGGCTTTTCGCTGTGTAGTAGGCTATATAATAGGGATTTTTCACAATAAACGTCATAGAACATGTAGGATGAATGGAGGGGTTTCGAAGAAATTTAAGTGCAGATATATAGTCTGGTAGGGATCATCCCTACAGGTCTGATGGCGTGGGATCTGTTTATTCTGCGAATTTTCAAGAACGCATGATTGCATTTATTAAGTTAAAAAAGGAATGGTATCAGGAAATAAAAATGAACGCTTTACTTTTAAATGAAAGAATGGGAAAAATTAGGAAATTAAATTATTATGAGAAACTAATATAAATTAAAGTTAAATCATTATTTATATATATGTTATATATATATTACGAGGTCCGTCGCCAACTGTCCTCGTGTTTCTCCTGGTGTGTTGCTAATAAAACCTATTCATCATTGTTCAAAAGGTATTTTATAAATTTTATATCTTGGATCTATATTACATACATGCCATATGATACATGACATTTTTATCAATTTGAATTGGGGTTTATACATGTATTTTAAATGAAAACTAATCTTTTTACAAACTCGGATTTAAGCACGCTTTTGTTTTAAATTTTTATGCAAAAAAAATTTTAATTCAGGAAAATTTTGCTTTTGATTTTTGCCCCTGTTTTTCTTGTTTCTTTTGCATAATCTTTTATAATTTACATTTTGGACGATTCATTGTTTGCCCAGAAAGATGCAATGGATGAGGTTCGGTACCATGGAATATGTTTAACCCCTCAATTCAGTCTGCAGTCTGAATGTGCATGTTTTGTTTTGTGTGTGAGCGGGGGAATTTAAATTTTATTCAGTTGTTATTCCTTTTTCTATAACTTTTTTTCTTCTCTTATTCAGATTTCTTTAACTGTTCTCTTTTATAATAATTTAATTGTCTTATATTGTATACACACACACCTACACACACTCACTCACACACACATATATATGTGTATGTGTGTGTGTGTGTGCGCGCGCGTGTGTGTCCTGAATCTGAAGACTTATGTCACACCTCTAACATTGTTATACTTGATGTTTAACTGCAACAAAAGAATACAGTCGTTCAGTGTAATGAATATTTGATTTTATTTAATCACACCTACATTTTGGAATTTATATGCAATTATACTTCCAAGCCATGAAGGAAGATAGCGCCCGTGTTGATGAGTCTAGCAAGTGATAGCATAGAAAATAGAGCTTTAAATCGTGCAGACCGCTGTTATACTAGGGATGTTAACAGGAGTTCCCTGAAATAATATCCAAGTCTTCAATCGGAAGTGGTTCCCGATATACCATTTAGTAGAGGAGGTGCACGCTCAAGTGTCGTCCTCGTCACTTGACCGAGGTTTAAAATTACGAGGTCCGTCGCCAGTAGTCCTCATGTTTCTTCTAGTGCGACGTTAATAACAACCGAACTAAACTAAACCCGATGTACCATAATACGCTCTACTCCAAAGAGGAAATCAGTACACACACACACACACACACACACACACACATAGCATATATATATATATATATACGCTGATATATATATACATTTAGCATATACTATTTATTTACTATATATATATATATATATATATATATATATATATATGCGTGTGTTATTTAAAGAACAAATGGTTTAATTTCCCAGAACTACTTATACATATTTTCCATAAACATTTAAACTCTTATTTTACATATATGTTTCCGATGTTTTTCCCTTTAAAAGAAGTTTTTAAAAAAGTTCTTTAGAAAACAATTTATAACCCGCAGAAAAATGCAATTGCTTACAAATTTTACTTGTAACTAACTACATCATAGTATGACATTGTACAATGTGCATTACTCATTGTAATACAACGTGCATTATACTGAAATACAAAAAATGAGTTAAAATTAACGTATGATTAGAATTATGTTTTATTTTTATTATTAATCGAAACTAGTTAGCCAAAAATGTCTGTCTTTGACGATGTGCATGAGAAATTATCATAGAAACTATTATTTGAACTGTTTACCTACTTAAAATTTTAGTCGCATTTGTGAAATTAATTGACTTAGTAAATATAATTTAAATGGAATGCATTGAATGAAAAATAAATTTGGAGTTCTTAAATGTTAACAGACATGTTTATTTTACTGTTATCCTCCAATTTCATCAATATCCTTAAAAAAAAAATTTTTTTTAAACCTTTTGTAATAGGATAAAAAAACCGTTACATAACAGTGCAAGCGATATTAATTTGCTAAAACTATTAACTGCTCTATTGAAAAGAACGATAATTTAAAATATAATTTGGTAATTTTATTAAACACATTTTCTCAAAGACAATTCACAAAAGAGGAGATATAATTTTTGACGGCGGATCTTTTTAATCTATAGCATTACTAATCCCTTAAAATTTTTAACCAGTGTTTCTTAAAGCATAAGAATGTATATAGAAATATAGAAAAACGATAAGGTTATTAGGAACATTATCTTACCAGTGAACATACAGGTTTACAGTTTTATTTCTTAAGAATTTAATTTAATATTAATTTGAAATATTCATGTTAATTTTAATTAATCTTTATCTTTTCAAATTTTAATTTTTAATCAAAATGGCACGCAATATTTAAAAACAATATCAATATGATTTTGTCTAAAATTGAATGTACACTAACCTCTTTTTAATTTTTTAATTTTTTTTGTAAAATAAAGACGATATAAATAATCTTTCTCTCTCTGTTATATTATATAATAATTGGGTTTTTCAAAATTGTACTGGAGATAAAGTTTTGATTTCAAATATTAAATATTCCAATTTAAAAATTTAAAGAAAAATATGTTGGAGTATAAATAAATTTGATATTGATTCTACATTTATGGTAGCATAAGAAAATTTCAAAATTTTATAACTGTAAATGAAATATCTGAAGAAATATATTTGTGGCACACTACTTCACAGTTAATTCGTTTCGACTCCTGTGTCCATCTAGTGAGCACAAAAACAACTCGAAGCACGGCGAAACAAAATACAGCTAAAAATTACACTTAACATATCTGAGCTCGATGGGCCTTGCTGTTTTCCTGTATAAAAAAATGAAAATTTTCGATAAGTATTAAAATATGTCTGACAAAATTGGATATTACTTTTTTTGTCTAGCCCAACAAGTGACGTATCCAATGGGGGTGCAAAGGGACACATGTACCCGCAAGATTTTTTTCGAAATTGAAATATACTTTAAAAAAATACATTAAGAATCATTTCAGAGATTTTGCATTAAGTGACAGTACAAGCATGAAGTGCTTTTTAAATTGACCATGTTTGCCATGCATGAAAATATATCTGAAAGTGAAAAAGAATTTTTAAATGTTTTTCAAAAACAAAAACGGAGAATAAATACAACTTTGTAAAAACTGAAATGTATAGATTTTTTAATTTCATTATAGGCGCATTTTTTCAACTATACTTTAAGTTATCATCTTTTTTTCAATCATTTAATGATTTGTATCAATTTTTCAATGATGTTGGAATCCATCGATTCTGGTTAATGGCATTTTTTGTTTCCATAGTTTTTTTGTTATTTATTTTAAGCTGATTTTTATTTTTGTAATTTTTATATCTCGATAAAAATATACCAATACTTGAACAGTTTTAAATAGGCGAATTAAGATTGATATCGCGTATTCTTTAGTTTTGACTAAATGGTAATTCTCAACTAAAGAAATTGTTTCTTCCCTGGCAATGATGATAGGCACCTCACAAAATTAATTTTTGGATACATCATTGAACCCAACCTTTTTTTGGTCTATGCCTTTTCTGGGGAAAAAAATAATTCACCGCCTCCTTATCGAGTAAAAAAATCTTTTTTTTTTTCGTACTTGAAATCGGTTACGTGTTTTCAGATCTTTAATAAATATTTAAAAATGTTTCCGAAAATCAGAAGAAAAAAAAAATAATAATAATGCCCACAGATATATTTCGTTTTTTCACACTTTTTTGCATGCCTTTTATTCCATGCAATGGAAAGCAATTCTACCTAGCTCTGAGAAGAAAACTAGAAAATGAGATTAACAGTATTCTCGAAAATTCATGGTAGGTGCGAATACCTTTATCTTATCGCTACTTGTTCGGAGACACATTGTGGAGCACTGCTCCGATTCGTTCGTGTACCAGGCAAAAAGGCATTGGGAACGAAGCTGTAATTTACCAATATCTGCTTTTAAAGTGAACTGAGGTCTTACTTAACCCATTAAATGCCTTTTTTTTAAAAAAAAAAATTTTGGACCAGATGAGATACATATAAGCACAAAAAGTTGTGTAACAGTATAATTATATTCCAATTATATTTTGTTTTGAGAATATTTGCTATTTTTGAAAAAGTCCCAAATGGGGATTGTGGCAGGTTACATGAAAGAAAACTAATAAGAAACTATTTCTCTTATTATGTGCGTTATATTATACATACAAAAATAGCTGTTATTTATACCATTTCTCCATCCAGTCCACATGTAATCCGACGTTACATTTACCACATTGTTTTCATACTTTTGTCTTGCACATTGCGCATTTTCTTTGATTTCCTTCAAGAGTTCTTTCTAGGTAATGCCCTATTGGGTCCGTCCTTAGGCTTTCGAGAACACGTTTTGAAACTTGCTTTTATAGAGAAGGTCTACCATGATTCTTAGGATTAGAAGGAGATGCTCGCTGCTAATCTGCTCGGGCGATATTTCGTCGGAAGTCCAATAATGGCATGACTTTGTTAGCATGGCAACGCGGTACGTAGACGTTTACAACTCTTGTGTCGATTATGTTTGTAAAAATAGGAAAATGCCACTTTTTCTTCGAATTTTTATTCTATATTTGTTAACATTCCAGTCCAGTTTGTCAACACCTCCCATAAACTTATTATAGTTACTTATGCAATAGGGTAGACCTAATTTGATTTTTCCCCCTCAGTCTTGGGCCATCATCTTCACTTTCAAAGGAATTAGAGTCATTTACAGCGTATTCTAATTCAAAAAGCGTGAGAAACATCCTAGCACCCATCTCTCATCAAATAAAAATAATCTCTATAAGAGAGGAAAAAAACTTGATATCAGCCACAGTCCCTAAATGGGTATCGTTATAAAATAAACAATAAAATCATTTCAGTAAAAAAACAAAAGACTGATTAAGTAACAGATCGTTACTATAACGTCTAAAAATTATATATTTATCTACAGTAATTATAATTTAAAAACCAAACCAAAAATATAATGCTTCAAGTATGACAATTCTGTTCCGTTCAACTTACAGATGAATTTCAAATTTGTTCGCTTGTCGTAAGGAAACGAAGCGCAGAGTACACACTTTCTGCTGCGCACAATATTGACTGGTATATATATAGCATGAAACTAAACTTTCAGGCGTACCTAATATATTTTTGGCGCTGAGTGCGTAAAATTCCGAAATCCTCAAATGGGGATCGTAGCAGCTAATGGGTTAAAACATATTTAGAAATAAGCAGAGGCATAGCAACGAGGATATGGGGGTTGTTACCCACTCCCCCACCCTATAAGGATTGTTGTATAACCGAAATTTTAAAACTGAAACTTTTTATACTGATTTTTTAAGAAAATTTCAGAAAAAAAATAATGTTTGAAATCCGATCTCCACATAGACATTGTTTTCACATTGAAAACAAATAATGAAATTTGAAGTTAATTTTGAGATATGAGTTGAAGTGGATGACACTCACCACCCCAACGCATGAAAAAATTTTCGCCATGCCTCTGAAAACATATGTTGAAATATATACTCGATTATTTTTAATATTAAACATATCAGCTTGTTTTTGCAAATATTGCCCGCAGAGAAGAGCAGTTGGTCATCAAAGCCCTCTGTTACCTATCGACACTCAGCATCAGCCAGTGGCGTTGCGTGGATTTATGCCATTCAAGAGAATACCCTTCTAAACATTACGCTCCTGAAAAGAAGCTCACCTGATATCAGATTTGACAAAACCAACCAAGCCGGTTCTACATCATCTTTCAGTAGAGGTGATAAATTGAAAACTGATAACAGATCATAGAGACCATCGGTGTTATGGATGTGGTAAGCCAGATGTTCCGAAACCCAGATGTCCAATTTTTAAACCAACAGTGAATAAGGACTCAGCAAATTTTAGCAATATCAGTTTGCACTCATGCTCTTCAACTCCAAACCAAAGTGCGGTACTGAAGTTAGCTGTAAATGGCACATGGAGAACTGCATGCGCCGATATTGAAGCTAGTCACACCGTTGCTGGATAAATCTTATACCTCCTCTTATAATGAGAGGGAGCCAACTTTCAGAAGACTCGACTCTCTATGTCCCTTGTGACGGTCAAAAGTCCGAGGTGGAAGTCTACACAACCAGTGTAGTTATCAGACTTGAAGGACGCGTTATCCGTACACCACTATGCTAAAGGAAACGAAACACTTTTAGGATTTGACTTTTTAAAAAAGGCTGGCATTATTCTGAATCTAAAACACCGCAACTGATTCTTTAGTGACTCACCCCATCGAACGTATTATTTTGTTAAAGAAGTAATTATCCAAGAAGTCCAAAGCCGACCAACCTTGAGGAAAGGTAATGTCTAATGACGAAGGTAAATGTCTGACGCTTGAGCGGAGAAATGAATTAGGTACATAACTAAAGATGTACGAAACTGTCTTTAAACCAGGGGGAGAACCCATTCTCTTCATGGAACACCGTATCAACATCGGAGACAGTCCTCCTGTTTCTTTGCCTCCCTATCGGTTACCACCAGCAAAGAAAGAGTATCACGACTCCCCAACTGCTGAACATTACGGAGATGATCGAACTTACCATCGAATTTCTCAGCGAAATTACTTTACTGGAATGCGAAAGCATATTCAAGACTATCACAAGCAATACGCAGATAAAAGTCGTATGCCTAGCTACAAATTCAGCGTAGATGACAGGGTTTGGGTTAACAAACATCCTTTGAGTAACTGTGCATGAAACAAACATCAAAGCTTTTGTAACGCAGAGATGGTCCTTATGTTATTCTCAGCCAACGATCTCCTACTACATTTGAGGAGGCCAATCTTGAGGATCCTGATGTTCTTATTGTATATCACACCTCAGCATTACATCCTCATCAAGGTCCATCAACGACACCTCTAACTCCTCTTCGTAAAAAAGGCAGGCCAAGAAAAACTTTTCCTGGCTTCTCGCCGAGGCTGCGTCAGAGCCAGAGGGGGAGACTGTAACAGCCAACATGACTGTAACTTTAACTGGACTGCTAATGCTATCTATGGTGACGTTGAGAAAGAGACTTGTTCCTAACCTCTAGTTGTTGTTGTGCATATGTATGCGTTTTGTGTGTGAAAATGTCTCTTATATGTATTCCTCATAAGTATTACTGTGATGTATCCATGTGCTGTGAACCCAAAAAGAAATAAATAAAATGCTTCTCAGGAACTGATCTTCATTTAAATGCCAAAAAAAGGCATCTCACTCACGCATGTCATGCTACACACACACACACACACACATATATATATATATATATATATATATATATATTTCGATTATATCTGAGATCACTGCATATATTTAATTATTAATTTATTTAAATGTACTGATTTACTCAAAGATAGTTAATTACAGTAGAACCTCTTTAAATCAAACCCCTTTAACTCGGATCTCCGTATAACCTAGATCGGACTGCAGGAAGATATCTTTTTAAATTCGAGAAGCATTCGAATTCAAAACAACATTCGGGAAGGGGGGAAGTTCTATGCAAAGTTTTGTAAAGAATAAATTTAGCCACCCAAAGGGCGCTTTTTTTTAAAAAAAATAATAACTCGATTAAGTATAAGAATTAAAGTAAAAGATGAAATACCGAGAAATGGACAATAGTGAATTTTTCCGATATTAAAATTTAAGCAAACGATAAATTATTAAACTGAATATATTTAAGCTAAATGTAATTAAAATTGAAGCAAACGACAAAAAGATTGAAAAGTGATCTTCAATGCCAAAGCGCACCACCCTAAAACAATAGTCCCTTGGGTGGGCAATAACAATTTATTTTTTTCATTCATATTTTGAATAATTACTTTCTTCACTGAAATATTCCAACAGCTATGATTGCATGAAAGGAAAGAAAGGGTTGGGGGGTAAGTACATTACAAATATTCTGTACATAGTCAACAAAACTTAGTTAAATCTCTTACCACCAGTGACAAATGGCAAACGGTGCTACAGTGGCTTACTTAGTGGTTCTGCAAAGCACGCATGCTCCCTCTAACATTATTATTATATAACAGGTCAATTGAAAAGTCCCCGGCCCGACACATAGATGGCGCTACTAGAATTAAATCCATATATTTTTAGTTAGCCTTAACCCTCAAAAGATGCGTGTATAAATTTGACAGCTGTCGGATCATTAGTTTATGAATTATAGCATTTTGAGTGAAGCAACTTTTGTTATTGTGAAAAAAATGGATAAAAAGGAATTACGCGTGTTGATAAAATATTGCTTTTTGAAGGGAAAAAATACAGTTGAAGCAAACACTTCGCTTGATGCCAAGTTTCCGGACACTGCTCCAGGAAAATCAACCATCAAGGATTGGTATGCTAAGTTTAGACATGGTGAAATGAGCACCGAAGACAGTGAACGCCCAAAAGAGGTTGTTACCGAAGAAAACATTAAAAAAATCCACAAAATGATTTTAAATGACCGTAAATTGAAATTGAATAAAATAGCAGACACTCTAAAGATATCAACTGAACTTGTACATCATATCATTCACGAATATTTGGGTATGAGAAAGCTCTCTGCAAAGTGGGTGCCGCGCGAGCTCACTTTTGACCAAAAACAACGACGAGTTGATGATTCGGAGCAGTGTTTGAAGGTGATCAAGCGTGATAAACCCGAGTTCTTGCGTCGATATGTGACAATGGATGAAACATGGCTCCATCATTTCACTCCGAGGTCCAATCGACAGTCATCCGAGTGGACTGCACGCGATGAATCCGCTCCAAAGCGTGGGAAAACGCAACAGTCGGCTGGCAAGGTCATGGCGTCTGTATTTTGGGATGCGCATGGAATAATTTTCATTGACTACCTTGAAAAAGGAAGGACCATCCACAGCGACTATTACATAGCGTTATTGGACCGTCTGAAGGACGAAATCGCCGAAAAACGGCCGCATTTGAAGAAAAAGAAAGTGCTGCTTCACCAAGACAATGCACCGTGTCACAAGTCAGTGAAAATGATGGCAAAAATCCATGAATTGGGCTTCGAATTGCTTCCTCATCCACCGTATTCTCCAGATCTGGGCCCCAGGGACTATTTCCTGTTCTCATATCTCAAAAGAATGCTCGCTGGGAAAAAATTTTCGTCGAATGAAGAGGTGATCGCCGAAACTGAGGCCTATTTTGAAGCAAAGGACAAATCGTACTACTAAAATGGTATCGAAAAGTTGGAGGGTCGCTATAATCAGTGTATCACCCTTGAAGTGAATTATGTTGAATAAAAAAAAACTAATTTTACCAAAAAAATGAGTTTTACTATGGTAGGCTGGGGACTTTTCAATTGACCTATTATATTGTCTAAAAGGAAAATTCAACAATAAACAACTTTAAGCGCACTGCTCTTGTTTATGAAGTAGACGTCTTTATTTTCTGAAAGTATGATTCATGCTCAATGTGTTCAATATAAAGACGATTTTCTTTAGGTAAGCTTTTATTTTATTTCATTATCTTCCCATTCTCCGCTTAGCCCGGATTTTCAATATCCCCGATCGTCTCTGGTCTCAAACCGACTTAACGATGTTTTATTGTTCTCAAAAATAAATACATTGATTTTATATCCTTTGTCAAACCGTAAATAAATGTTTAATTTTTCCAATAACATTACATGACTCTCATTAAATGTTAATGTGTGTTACAACTATAGCACTGCTAGTAAAATAGCAAGTTTATATAATTCATTCACTTGTAATAAAATATCCACCCAAAACTAAAAAATAAATTTATGACATATTTTGAATTGCTCAGTAAAAGGGAAAAAAATGTTTGATGTCGTTATGGCTCTCTTTTCCTGATGTCGTAGAGCCTGATAGAAACTTTGAACACATTTTAAATGCATAAAATTGTTCTAATTTTCACATAAGTTTACGACGTTGTCACTCCTGCTTCTGTTTGTGATGCAGTATTCTTAAAATTTAAGAACACTCCAAAAATACGGCACTTTTACCTGAATACGGAAAGTATAAAGGTAATTTAGCATTGCAGCATAGAAAACGAACATGGAACGCCTTTTTCACCAGGAAAAAAAGGATTGAAACGGATAGAAATTAGTAATATATATTATGCAGCTCTCTGAAAGATAGCGAAGTCAGAATATAAAATTGATTTTCGAGTGCTTTATTATCGGAAAAAAATGTTCTGATTTCGAGTCTTATTCTTTAGCATTACGCGAAGACCGCCTTAAGATTAATTTTAATTTCCATCATGAGACTTGATCTACAGTAACACTAATTAATTTTAACAAAATGTGCTATTTTATAATACGAGGCTGGTTCAAAAAACACCCGCTTTAGGAATGGAAAATGTTTTAAATTCGCTGTAATATTGTCCTTTGATAGATTTTCCTCTTTCTAAAATGTCCACGAGAAGGATACCTTCCCTTCCCCCAAAATTGTCGCCACAATTTTTTTGACTGATGAAACTATCTGCACTTTCTTTAAGGTAGATTCCCCGGTAACAATCCATTGTTTTGATTGCTGCTTGGTTTCCGGTGTATAATGATGATTCCAGGTCAAATCGACGGTGACAATCAAAGGGAAAGTCAGCAATCTAATCTAACAAATGATTAAGTGTCAAATTTGTTTTGGCGCGGTTAAACAGATGGCAACACACAATCATAACATCAGCTTGCCTTAACAATGCTGTCTGCCGCCAAAAACGGGTATTTTTTGAGCCATCATTGTAAAAATATTTAAATAGGAATCAACATCATATTCGATGTAAAATAAAGATACATTTTTTTCTGAAAATTTAATGAGAGCAGGGGAATTACAGCTATCCTGGATATCCTATTGGCCTCATCAACGGTTCCAGTAACCACAAAGGTCATAATCGATACATAACTTACATATTATTTTCAAAATACGACATTTTTCGATGCTTTCTTGAATACAGTATTTCTACAAAGAGAACAACAAAGGAAGAGCTGTACCCTATACCAAGTAGTAGGAAAACCCCAACCAAATCTTCAAGCAATAGTGAATGGTAGGTATCATCAGAATACACAAAACTGTTGCAAGATTTCAAAAACATCCGTATTGAGCCGTCACTCAGCAACTTCTGGTATATTCCTGCGCTTGACAATCTCGATATAATTGAATTTAGCTTAGATGCGCAGCAGAACTGTTTGCTGTGAGCCAATGCTAGTGCCGACACAATTACAGTTTCGCTGGTTATAAAAATGTCATCTCGGTTACCGAAATACAAAGTGGCCATTGTTCCTTTCATAAATTGCGATGAATGATCGGTTACGTAGCGCGTAGTTCTCATCTTCGATTTATTTATGATCCATTGGTTCTGTTTTATGGTTTGACCAAGTTGTACCACATGTTCTTCGTGAGAATGAAGAAGAAATGGCAACAGGAACGGGAGAACATGCACTTGATGAGTCCCTTTCTGGACAACTCTGGAAAGTTCGAGAACAGTCCGAATCGGTTTCCCCTGCATAGGCTTCGTCAAAAATGACAACAACGTCGCAGAGTAGCTGTAAGATACGATCAAAGAGTACAGCAGCCAAAACATTACCAAAATGTTACAGCTTCGCGAGTTAACTAGAAGGCTTAGAGGCTGCCTAATCATGTTTGCAAGAAGGTTAAAAAAAGTACCACCCATCGAGCAGGTTTTGTTTTGAATTTTCGCTAACAGAACGGACATTATAACAAGAACAGTGAACAAAGAGATCCACGTATACACATCGAAAGCATACAAGTAAGCAAAGGGTGGTCTAATGTTACCTGGTTTAAATGAGATTAAATTACTTCCATCCACGATGTAACTTGTACTGAATTTAACTACTTTCCATCTGTCTTCAGTAACGGAGAGAAATGAAAAGGCCATGTCCGCTTGTTCTTTTACGATCATTCCGATCATGCCTGACCAATGTCCATCTGACTGCAAAGAACCCCAGTCCTTGTCTTCTGGAATTACAAAATAGTATTTGAGTCCCAATGCTGTTAAAATAATTTGCAAAAATTTTCCTTCCATTCCTGAAAGCTTCATGGTGCCATCCTCTGATCTGCTTATTTCTAAAAATTCGGGAACTTGCACAATAGACACTTTTATTCTGTTAGATATATTCATTCCTCTCAGGTATTAAAGTCAGACTTTTGACAATGAAAATACTTCGAAAGTTAAGTTTGTCGCTAGACTGCAAACTGCCTTCTTGAATGAATGGTACTTAAATTACCGCTTAGAATTTAAATGAGCTGTTTCTAAAGTGAATGGTATGAGTTGAAAACTGTGTGGGAGATAAACCTGAAAAAGCTATGAATGACTATTTGTATGGACTTTACTTAAAGAGCACTCTCTTCTACGTTTTAAATGGAATAACTTTTTTTTTACTTTTTATTCATGATGGAAATTTGTTTCTTCTTAACAACCATGACAACTACACCATAACAACTATTCATTTTGCGTAAATTTATACATGTTGTTTAAATGGTATCTGTTGTTATCTTAATTGGATCGATTAGTCGTAGTTTTCGGGCAAACACGTTTTTTGACATACAAACATATGAATGAGAAAAATAAAAGTTCACTTAGATATAATAGTGCACAGCCTAATAAGCGTTATTAAAGCACACAGCGTTACATGACGTTTCTAAGTGCTTCTGTGTTCTTGTCTCTCGGGGGGTCTGATGGGAGAAGTGGGCGAAGTACAAACGTAGATGTTCTTAAAACTGCGAAATAAAACTAAACCTCGCTCTAAACCCAACAGTATCAAATAACATTTTGTTAAAACTTAATAATATAATTGTAAACAATTTCTGGGTGTCTCTTTTCAGTATGTAGCTTGAAAATATATTTGTCAAGTATTTCTATATCCTCATTTGTACTGTTTACTCATTGAAATGAAGCTAATGTTTCACAGTTCGATTTTTGAATGAGGCGAAACGTAATTTTAATGGTTGTGGCTAAAAAATGATACATAATGACTTTGGTATGATAATAACCTTTAAATATCAATACTTGCAATTTTTAAAAGCTAAAGTTACATTTTATAATATACTTAAAATTTATTACTTATTTAATTATATACTTAACATTTATTTTTTATATACTTAACAAGCGCTAGTTCAAATTTCGTCTTAAATATTACAGTAGTTTGTTACAGCAGCCGTCGAGCTTCAAACTAAATCATCTTCAATTTTTCTTCTTTTCAGATTTTTAAAAATTAGTTTTTGGTTTGTGCATTTCAGCAAAAACACTTTCCCCGATATTTCCAGAAAAAAACAAAATGTTATGTAAACCAAATAATTGTAACGAACATGAGGTGTTCATTTAATAATTATTCAATTTAATTTGATTTAATAGTTATTCCGTTTAATTTAATTTAAAAATAGTTTCATTTGATTTTGCATAATTAGGTTTATCGAGGAATCTAAGACGTCAAAAACTGACTCCTGACATTAAAAAATAAAAACAATTTAGATGAAAATTTGATTTAAAACGTAATTAAGTGCTTAATACATTAAAATCATTGTAAATTATTGGAGGTTGTCTTCACCTAATGATAAAGAACCTAGGCGAAATTTCCGAATACGTTTCCAGACAGAAAATAATTCCAATTTCCGTATAAATTTGCGACGTTACAACACATACATCCGTTTTTGATGAAGCATTTGTAAAATTTAGGAACACTCCAAAAATTCGCCTTTTTTCATGTGAATACGCGTAGTTTAAAGGCCATTTAGCATTACGATATGGGAGGCGAAGCATGGAACATATTTTACACCAGAAAAAAAAAAGAGAATGATTCAGAGAAAAATGAGTAATATTATTAAAAAACGGTTGATCTCTAAAAGATAGCTAAATCAGAATATAAAATTAATGTTCGAGCACTTTTTTTTATCGGTGAAAAATATTCCGATTTCGAATCCAATACTTTAACATTACGCGAAAATAGCCTTAAAATAATAAAAATAATAATTGTTGTCATACTGATTGCTTTTGAATTATTTTCTTGAAAGCCCCCGATGACGTCATTGTAGGCATTGGTTTGCATAATATAACATTAAGAATAACCTCTATATTTTGTTTGAAATAGATTATTCATTTTGGATAAAATGAATAGTTACTGGTCTCCTAATTATTTCATTTTACCATTTAATACTTTCAAAGATGCAGTAAGACTATAATTTCAGGGTGCCCCCTCCCCCGTTTGTGACTACACTATTTCCGGACCAAAAAAATCTAGCTTTTAATAAGAGAATTTACAAAGGAATATTATTACTTAATTTAAGAGCTTTAATTATTTTACTTCACAATCTGAGTTGCTATTTCATCGAAATCGGTTTGTTTGTTTCGCTTCATTTGCACATAATGAGTAAAATTCATGTGCCTATGTTATTTAATACAGTCCATATTTCATTAACATTTCCTAGATATATGAGAAACTCTTCAATTTTACGATTGTTATGTATAATTTTTGAACTCAGAATGTTATAAAGTCTTGTTGACTTACTATAGATGATGCTTCGGGAGTCGGTACCCCTATACTGACAATGTTAAATTGTGAATTTTTTATGTATCTTTTTCTTAGAAACTACTAGATATATAAAGTGGAAATTTTTTCTACATATTTGTTAGATATTTACCTTTGTACTGAAGTGGAATTTCAAAATTTTATTATTTAGTTTTTTTAAGAAAAAAATTTGCTGAACATTACAATGAATTTATGAAAAATTGCCATTTCTTGTTACGATATCTGCTCTATAGCTGGTGTTTTCAAGAATATTATAAAGGTTTCATTTCAGTACATAGAATAACAATTCAGAAATTTATTGTAAAAATTTCAAATGCATGGATAAAGTAGATTTAGTTAAAAAGGTACACGCAGTATAAAAAGTGTCATTTTTAGAAAACTGGATTTTTAATACAAAATCTTACCAAGTTAAAAAAAAGTCCTGCTCCATAGTTTTTATTAGCTGTATTTTTCTTAATGTTGTTTTCGTACCTTTTTCTTTTAAGTCTTTTTTCTACCCTCTTTTTCTTTGATTGTCCAGAAAATGCATAAACAGCTTTCCGCAGTTTTTCCTTGTCGAGGCATTTAATAGCATTGATAGCATACTCCCTTGGTTTTATACCTAATTCAGCCAGCTTGGATGCATAACCCTAATTCAGCCAGCTTGGATGCATAACCCTAATTCAGCCAGCTTGGATGCATTACCATTATTAAATGAGCATACAGAATCATAAACACCAAGTCAAAGTGTTTCAATCTACACAAATGTAGATTTTTGAACACGTGACCACACGACATTAACACATCAATCAATAACTCCCGAGACTAACCCAGAGATGGCGCTCGTAGTAAACCAGTAACCAGGTCTTTCTAGAGTACTAACCTTTGCTTGAAACGTGTCAAAATTTTAAGTCGATCGGACCAGGAAAAAGGTTTTTTGAAGTGAAGTGAAAAAGGTTTTTTCCAAGTGGGTGCCGCGATTGCTTTCGATGGAACAAAAACAGCAACGAGTCGATGATTCAGAAAGCTGTTTATCGCTATTTACTCGCAACAAAAAAGATTTCTTGCGAAAAAAAAAAAAAAAAAAAAAAAAAAAAAAAAAAAATTGGGGAAAAAAAAAAAAAGATTTGGAAAAGCGTTGGAACGATTGTATCACCCTAAAAGGTGATTAACAAAAGGTGTTATGTTGATGAATAAAAAAAAATTTGCAAAAAAAATGTTGTTTTCAATTTTTGACTCGGGAGTTATTGATCGATGTGTTATGAAAGCTTTCATTCGGGTTCTGTGTATTATCATGCAAACACTTTTTAAAAAAATCAGGGTGTGAAAGGTCTCTAAATATTGGACGAATAGATTATACTACAGCAACAGGAAGATTGTTTTTATGTATGTAAGTCTTTCTCATTGCTTCGGCTTTTTTATATCCACACCATGATTCTTCTCCAGCAGAACAAAACCCATGTTGAGGATATTCATCTGCCGACAGTTTGAGCAGAAAAATGGCCCATACAGAATGTCGCATACTGTGAACACTGTTAAGATTCCTCCGGATAGCTAACCTATAATAAAACTGCAATTTATCTATTTCGTGCTCAGTCAAGCGGTTTTTGCCACATAAACACTTACCGTCAGATAAAAATTTCCCTTTCCTTTTTTTTTTTTTTTTTCAAACGACGCAATCGTGTTCCCATACGCTTCATTACATGTCCGATGCATTCTATCTTTTTGATAGGGTATTCATCCCCATAGACGTTTTCTTTTTTGATAGCAGCAAAGGCTTTAGAGTCGCCATCCCCTAAATATGTGACACACCGTGCATCATGCAATGTCAATGAACGTTCAAATATTCTTGAAGCCCCTTCCACTTCCCTCGACCCACTAGAACCTTCAAAATTGTGCTTACAGTCTTTTTGATGAGAACTTTTATTGCTGCACATACAGTACTTAGATAAAATTTCCACATCAATTACTTTCCCAGTGTCTATGCTGGTCACAGTAACCACACTATTCAGAGACGAATAACCTCGCTTTTGCCAAGTTCCATCTACGGCAACTACAATATTCTTATTGCTTCCAATCTCCCGAACAGCTTCCTGCGCAGCCCTTTTCATTAATTCCTCAGAAACAAGCTTTACAATATTTAAAGGTCTCTTATTATACGGGGCAAATCTTGTAGGTGACTGAGGATGATTCATAAGTGCACAAAACATTCGTCCAGCTTCTGCACCTCTTCCAATGAAACCCATTGCATATACATATCTGGTATTTATAGTTGCTATTTGGGTTCCTTCTTGATAGTCTGAAGAAGAAAATTCCACATGATATGGGCAAATACAGCATTTCAAAACGGAGGAAATTGCCATTCCAGAGTTATTTTTCAAAATTTGCATACCCATGCCACTGTCACATTTTTGATATCGCACATCATTCTTAAATACAAACGAAAGTACATTTAAGTTCATTTTGGCATTAATAATACCCATATTTCCTTGAAATGAAGAGAAATTCTCACTTGAATCAGGAACTTTTTCTTTCTTTGGCACAAGAATTTTTAATACCAGCTTTTATCTGATTATTACTCACATCAGCATCCAATGTAGAGTTACTAATAGATGTAATATTTCTACCTTTGAAAAATGTTCCTTTACGTTTTTTGAAGACTTTACGTGATCTTGGCATATTTTAAGTTTACATATTTCTAGAGAAACCAAAATACTCAACTGATACTGAATAAATTTCAGCAAAGAATATATAAAAAAAAATATGACTTACAATCTCGCAACGTTCAACAAAGCGTAAGCGAATTCGCACATGAGAATAGTAAACAAACTTTCAAGTCACAATTACAGTTATCCTGCCGCTCTTTGCGAAATGATTATTAAAATATTGTGAGGCTTTGCACATACATCCCAGATTTAAAAGGCTAATGTTCACATTTTTCACTACAGAAGAGGGCGTGGCACGCCAGCTGATGTGTAACACTTTTTATTCAAAATAAAAATTAGCATACTTTTTATTCGAATATTAGCAAATGTATTATATCATTGGAAAGGTCTTGAAATGGAGATTTTAGAAACATCAAAATCTAAAAATCGATTTTTTTTTTTTTTTTTTGAAGATATATAGAGTACCGACTCCCCTTGTATTCCCATTTATGTTTTGTCAAACATCCGTTAACTGCTGAGATGTATAAATTCTATTTTGTGGAGGCTTATAATTTGTCTAGAAATAATTCACTTATGACTAGTTCTGTTTGCTGCTCAACGAACCGTAAGAGGGTACGTTTGTGACTATATTAATTCATGATAAAAAAAAAAAAAAAAAAAGGGAGACTCTTTCATTAAGGTAATTTAGTAATGAATATTTACATTTTTGTACAAAATTCTTAAAATAAAGAAGAAAAAAAAATCATTTGGTCCTTAGAAGCTAGCTTATACAATCTGACTCGGTTGGTATACAATCTCTCCGAGCTTATACAATCTGAACCCGTGGTATTCGGGATTTATGGTTACGATACTACGAGTTACATGAATGGCGAGTCAGAGTACTAATATAAATTGAGCGATAATACAAATTCCATCATGGATTTGAATCTGTGTTACATTCATACTCTTCGACGCTATTTTTAAATATCGCTTAGATCACTTTTTTTTTTTTTCATGAATCTTAAGATTTGACCATCATAAATAAAAACATACAGTCAATCTCACTGATGACGAAAAATCTTAAAAATAATCTCTGGCAGAAAAGAAAATCCAAACTGAAGCATTTCACTTTTCGAGAAGTGATAATTCAAATCCAACCCAAACATTCAAACACAAAAAAGATAAATAAGAAGTACCGTAAAATCTTGACTATAATACGCACACGTGTATAATAAGCATGCTTGATTTGACACTTCGGAAAGAAATAAAATTCTAATATAATACGCGCTCATTATTTTTCAATATTTTATTTGAAAATTGCACATGTATTTAATAACGTAATTGAAATTTTAATACAATGAAGTGAAAACGTCAAATTCGATACAAAAAAAAGAAAAACTTGAACTTTAACGCAAAACAAACAATTATGTCAAATTATCGGTCTTAATCGCTTTCAGTAGAACACAGCTAATCTATTGTTGTTGCGTCTCAATCATAATTATTGGTACCATCGTAATGTGCGACATATACTCGTGTGCGACATGTAATGTAAGTTCCCGTTTGTGTATAAGAACACATGTTTTGTGAAAGAACACTTGTGCAGCACGCATGTTATAACAATCTCTTACAGATTCTGCGCGTTCGTTGTTTGATATTCAAAAACTTTTTTAAATTTTTTCTCGAGTATAATACGCACTCTCATTTTTACGGACCAAAATGTGGGGGGAAAGTGCGTATTATAGTCTAGATATCAGTCCTCCCATGTACCTAAGTTATCAAAGGATGCGTCTCAAACACAACATTTTGTTCATCTCCACTGGTCAGATTTTTATTTTCTCTTTTTTGTGCGGAAAGTCACCGTCTGCGCTTTACGATCAGTGGCCATTTGACTTCTTTTTTTCTCGTGTTTCTAATTTCTCTCATTCGGGGCAAACTTTGCTGTTGCAAATTGGAACTTCCCGGCCTGTTTGTCCCACGATATGTAAAATAGATAGAAAAACAAAAGATTAGAGTCTTCCCTTATTAGGAAGTTTTGAAGTCACCTGAAATAACACCCATAAAAAAAATGAGTTTTTTGAACATAAATTTTCCTTCAAACTTCACACTTTGCGTAACATAATTTTTTACTTTACATTTTAAGAGCAAAAGGAAACATTGAATAAAATTGAATTTATTCGATAATTAGTTTTAATAATTTATTTTATTATTTGGCGTTTATTAAATTTATCATCTAAAATAAATACATGTGAAAAATTTTTGCTCGATTAAGCGTTATGTTAATTAATTAAGCTTCATGTAATTAAAATCAATGCAAAAGATAAATTATTAAATTGAATATTATATCAGCTTCATGTAATTAAAATGAAAGCAAAAGATAAATTATTAAACAAAGGATTTGGCGACTTGGAGAGGAACTTGACTTGAAATTTATTTCTTTGAATAATTAGTTTGAATCAATTAATTTTTATTAATTATTATTAAATTATCATATTGCCATCCAAAACAATTCGTGTTTCGAAATTTTCAGTTCAACTAAGAGCTTTAAAGTTTAATGTGAGAAAAGTCTTTCAAAGTTTTGTCCCAGACAAAGTTATAATGCGAATTAAAGAAAACACGTTGAAAAAGATAAATTCGAATCTCACATAAAGAGAGCCATAGAAATACTGCAAGTTATGAGAACTCGCGAATTTACAAACCACAAGTTAACGGGGGCCGAGTGTGATTCTTATCTGTGTCTTGTGCTATTGCACTTGAGAGCTCGACTACTACTGCGATGTAGTTTTTTCTGCTGAGTAATTTCTAAAAAATTAGAAGTTTGTTTCAGAACTCTTAATCAATGAATCTATTAAACAGGATTTTTAGATCTAACTAACTCGTTGGCGTGGTGTGGAAGTTAGGAGAGGGGAGTGCCAGCTCAGGTGTCGTCCTCGTCACTTAATCGAGGTTCAAAATTACTAGTTATCGTCACCAATAGCCCTCGTGATGCTTCTAGTGCGACGTTCATTAAATCAAACCAAACCTAGATCAAACTCGATTCTTTCTTTCTACTGATTAATAACTCAAATAAATTAAGGAACGACACAAATCGTTCAATCGACAATTTTATTTTCAAAAAGCATTTAATTTAATTAAAATATATCTGAGTACAACGTTCTAAGTATCACAGAAAACTGACAGCGGAAGCTGAAAAGACTTTACGGACAGTACCTTCATTCCAGTTCGTTTATCTTTTTCTGGAATCTTCTTTACAGTTACAAATAATCTTATACTAATTGTGTCTTTTGTATGTTAAAGTGAAAAGCATAGATAAAAAAAAATCAAATATCGTTTTATAATTTGCCATGAGAGGAGTGAAAAATATCAATAGTCTTGAACAACAATAATAATTTTTTATTCATTTTTCCATTGGGAATGTGGAAGTTTAGAAACGGAGGATGTTGATAATTCTAATGTCTTCCTCGTCACCTGACCGCAGCTCAAAATTACGAGGTCCGTTGCAGTAACTCTTCTGTTGCTTCTTAGTTCAAAGTTAACAATTAATCAGTCAACGAATTTTAAGAAAATCTGTGCATTTTCTCCTTTCATTAATTTTTTTGACGTCGTTTTAATTTCTTTTCCTCGTGTTACAATGAGAAAAAAATTGTTTCTTTTTAGGTTTTTTTAAATTTGGGAAAAAAGTTTTTGAAAATACTTAACACGTTTTACGAGCTATATACTTTCCTCAAAAAAAAAAAGTGTAAAAAATTGTACAATGAGAGATGCGAATTGTATAGTAAAAAGGGAGATGCGTTCCATGTCATTCCCAAACCATGTTAGAGGAAATAAAGAACTTTAAATTCTAAAAACCTTGTAAAAATTATGTAAATAATAATGAGATTTGTGTCTTAAAAAGGAGGATCCGTTTAATATTATCCAGAAATCGTATAAAATGAAATAAAGGATTTCATTTAATTAAAACAAAATGAGTAACAATGATTAAAACTCAACCGTGATAACACAGTTTTTAGATACAAGTACTTTCCATGCAACTTTCTTATTGACCAATCAGACTGCAATTTAGGCAAATGTGAATTAAATTCACTAAGATGTGCACAGGCTGTTACGACCCCATAGTGTTACGACTATAGAGTATAGTGAATAACCAATGTGGTAAGATTGTTTATGCCTATAGACGGCGCTGTTAACTTTATTACAAGTAAGATAAGAAATTTTGTAGACAGTGTGCATAGGGTAGTTCAATAAAGATGTTGTAGGTGATATAGCGCTCTTAATTTCACTCTTGAATCTAGAGTTAATGTCATGCCGCCAACAATAACTAGTTTACGTTATTAACATAGGCCATTCTAAAAGTATAGAATTTCAACACAATTTATGTGTCATGTAAAACAAGATGTTGCATAGGACTCAATTGCCTTCAAGCACCTTTGTAGCAAGTTGATCAGTAAGCCTAAATCATATTAAAATGAGTAGTAAGAAAAAGGAAGATGGTTTTTTTTTTGGCCCGTGCTGTTTTTTAAACAGTAAAAAAGTTGGATTTTATTCTTTTAGATACACATTCAAAAGCATGAAAAGTACAAGCTGCGCAAAAAAATCGTAAAAAAAATCGGTATTAACGAATTGTACAATGGTATTGTCTCATCAATCGCCGGAAGAAAGCCATGTACACGCCAAATGGCGGCCGCGGCAATAGTTATGTTTTTAACTCATATATTTTTATCTTTTTTGCTTGTAATGTGAACTTGAGATTCGATAAGGAGTTCTTGGCGAATGCAGATGCATTTGATGATATCTTAAAGGCTACAATGTAAACAATTTTTAACTCTGTAAATAGCTTAATGTTCCTTAATATATGTTGTGGCCGCGGTAGCCTAGTGGTCATGGTTTCGGACTCATGGCCGGCGCTTTTCGTTGAGTCGCGGGTTCGAGCCTTGGCCACTAAAGACCCGCCGTGTAGCCGGGGCTGATGCACGTCAAATCTGTTGGGGTCCAAAGTCCTCCCGTGGCGTGGTGTGGAAGGTAAGAGAGGGGCGTGCCAGCTCAGGTGTCGTCCTCGTCACTTGACCGATGCTCAAAATTACGAGGTCCGTCACCAATAGCCCTAGCGTTGTTTGTAGTGCGACGATAATGAAACTAAACTAAACCTTATCATATATGTTTTATTTCTCTTCAATGAGTGGTCGCACTTTATTCATTGAATAATTACACGAATTTGCTCCGAACCACAAGACATCGCTGGTAGTGTTGCATCCTTTATTGGATTACACATATATCTAACATGTAAAAGAAAAAGAATTCCCATCAGTATTCATTTGATAGATATTGTTTTGCATGCACCTAATTTCCGAAAAATTCCAAGTAATGTATACTATCATGTGGATAAACAAATATACATACAAAACAATGAGATTTATATTAATTTAAAACTGTAAAGTCACTTTCATCTTGCCCTGTACTGAACTAAAAAGTCACTGCCATAGAAGCATTACTCTTCAATCAAGCCACGTGTAACATATTTTGACATCACAAGCATGCAACGCCTTTTATTAAGCTATCCATTTTCTGTATGTACACTGAGATTGATCTGATATTAGTTTAGGACTCGGATTTACCTTTAAAACCCAGTTTAATAGGTATTCACTTCTCGATATTTTTTGTTGTGGACGCGATGAGGATTTTCTCGATAGTCATGATAGGCATCGTGATTTTCGATTATTCTAAAAGAAGATGAATAAAAGTGATTTGAAGATTAACTTGCCTGCTGATTTAGACTGACTCTTGCGTGAGTGAATTTATGATGGCTCACATACGCGACTGTTTGAATAGTTCCGCTTCTTCTATTGTAAAATGTTCTAATTTTTTAATCTCCTGTACATTAATGGAAAAGAAAATTTTCGTTCTGAAAGCTTATATGAAAAATTATGTATATTTATTACATTTTTTTAAATACATATACATATATCATTTAAATATATATTTGAAAGGTCGTGACATTCCGGTTTCGCTGCTGTTGCGTATGCGAGCCATCACAAATTAGTCGAGTTTATACAAGAAAGAATCAGTTTAAGTAATCAGGAAAGCTAATCTTTAACTCATTTTATTATTCTTCCTTTATAAGAATCCCAAATCAAGATATTTATCACGTCTGTTGAGTAAATCCTCCAAAGTCCACTACAAAAGGTAACCAGTCCTGAAAATTTATCAAACTGGGTTTTAAGGGTACCCGGACATCCGCGGAATTCTGGAATATAAAATCTGAGATTCCTTGTTTTTGTGATGCATATCTTTGTGAATTATAAGTAGAGCTTAGATTTTTTGTGTGCCTTATAATGATACTTCAATCTTTCTATCGAACTATAAAAGTAATTTTTTCGTCATAAACATTTCCCCCCTTCTCATTTGAATACGGACATGTTTTGCGAGATATATTTGCATTTTGGTACTAGAGATATATTTGCATTTAGGTACTAGAGATATATTTGCATTTAGGTACTAGAGATATATTTGCATATTAGGTACTAGAGATATATTTACATATTAGGTATAGAGATATATTTGCATATTAGGTACTAGAGATATATTTTGCGAGATATATTTGCATTTAGGTATTGCATTTTTAAAAATAATATTCCACATACATATATACAAATATATTTTACTCGTCGTATAGAAAACTATACTCAAAATACAGTGAACCTACTTTTTCGATGATATTACTGTATATTTTCTTTGAAAAAATGATAGAACTTCGTAATTTTGGAAATTAAATTTTTCCCCCTTTTTGATATACAAAATTGTTTCTTAAAAAATAGGTATTATTTAGAGGAAAATTATTTTAGATTCACTATATGCATAAGTACCTTATATAGAAGCTTGAAAAATATTTAACCATATTGCGAAATAGTTTTCTTTAAAATGGTACCTAAACGAAAATATATCTCGCAAAACATGGCCATATTCAAATGAGAGGGGGAAAAAATCTTTATGACGAAAAAACTACTTTTATAGTTCGATAGGAAGATTGAAATATCTTTATTAGGCTCACAACAAATCTAAGCTCTACTAATAATTTGCAAAGATATACATCACAAAAACAGGGAGTCTTAGATTTAATGTTCCAGAATTCCGCTGTTGCTCTGGTACCCTTAAAGGTGGATCCTAATTTGGAACTAATCTCACACCCATCTGATCGTACTCTCAGGAATAATCTGGCAGTTCAAATCTTCCAATTTCTCTCTTGCCACTAACCTTATTTTGCTATTAAACTTCCTCGCGCTTACCGTTCTTTCCTCCAACCTGCTGTCCGCTATAACTCACAGGCTGCCATTTCATTCTAATTTTCACTTCACTTCAATTTAAACAGTAAAGCTGATTTACATAATTCAGAATCGAAGCTCTTGAATCGAACAATATCTTAGAAATGTTGAAAAGACTGGTTAAAGGGAAATAGGCTTGAGAGCCCCGTTAAAAAGTTAGCTATTATTATTTTTTTTTTTTTCATTTATAACAATTTTATTCCATTTTCTTACATTTAATTTTTATTTATTCATTTTTTTAAAATTCTTCATCCAGCAAACTCTTTCCCATATTCCAAAGTTGACTTACACAAAAAGGTTAAGAACTGAAGGGAGTTACATCTTCCGATTTTCAAAATGCTATTTTCCAGATACAGTCAAAAGGAAAGAAGAATTCAGATAGATTAAGCTTTTTTGTGTGTGAGTAAAAAATATAAAACCATTTTCGAGCCCTGGTGCCGTTAAAGACCCATTCTGTAGCGGATCTGATACACTTTAAATAAATGATGAGACTTTAAGTCCCACCGTTTCGTGGTGTGGAATTTTGGAAAAGAAGGTGCCAGCTCAAATGTTGTCATCGTCACTCGATTCAGATTCAAAATTACGAGATCCTTCTTCAATCGTCCTCGTTTTCATTTTAAGAGAGACGTTAATAAACAATCAATTAATCAATCAAATAATCCCCACTCCACTGCAGTTCAGTTTATTATTCGAGTAGTAAAAAACCAAGTCTCAAGTAGGAGCATCCTTACAAAATCTTAAGCTGATAATTAGTAATATAGCTTGTTTAAAAGAAAGGAACCATTTAATTCGAGGTCTGACCCGTAAGTACTTAACTTTCGAAATCTAGAAGCGAATTAAATGTACCTGTATATAAAGTATACACCATAAAATCAGTGTATAATAAGAGAATATACGAAGTCAATTAACAGGATTTTATATTGGTGCGATGGCCCTCTTCCAAGATTCGAAACTCACTGCAACAGCAGGAAAAAATAGCCCCATGACTTGCCGGAGAAGAATTCCTTTCAGGCCCAGTTATCAAAGGCGCAACGGATAAATTTTCTGTGGACCCGAGGATAGGCACATTACATCTACTTCAAATCCACCAAAGTCAACCAACCCATAGCCAATGTAGTGATTCAAAATTCGAGCACTATATAAAAAAGTACATCTCAGCCTGTACTGGTTGAATGTATCTTTCTTACGTCATCACAAATTGCATCAGTGCGTCTAATTAAGACACTTGATTCATGAATAACGAATTGTGACTAAAACGGTTAAGGCAGATGCGTCAAATAGACACCCCTCAATTAAAGACTGTGGATGACGACAACGGAACAACGCTCCAAATGACAATGAATACAATAGGGGATGTATATGAACAGCAGTAATAACTGGAAAAAACAATCTTCTCTAAATATCATTCTGAAAATCTCCCAACAACAGAAAATACTCCCCCTCAGAAAGAGATGTGCGACGCCCTCTCCCACAAATTGAAACTAGCAACGACAAGAGTAAATGAGCCTTATAATTGTGGTGGTAGGGAATACCTTCCTGGCTCAGTTGTCTGAAGACGCAGCCTGAGACACGTGTCGATAAACCCGTTCAAACCTTCGCAACATTGCTCAATGCCAACGACAGTCACCGAATCGATATTTTTCTAAATAGTAATTTGATCCGAGTTTGCGTTCTGCACTTTAACATTGATCAAAGAAAGATTTAAACAAAACGAGAAAAAGTTCAAGGAAAAATAACCGTAATTTTCGTAGTTTTGAACTGAATCGGACGGGTTGAATGAGCATTCCTAAACTTCCTCAAGTTGATCACAAAAGAAAAGAGGGGAGAGTCACGGACCAGAAACTAATTTAAGACAAACTGATTTTTATATTTTTTTGCTTGTTTATTCACAGAAGTAAGTGATCTGTGAAACAGATGGTTCAACGAGAGCATTATTTTAGAAATTGTTCACAGGTGTATCAAACTCTTCCTGTTTTCCTTTTCGAGTCGCATTAAACTAATGTTGTGAAACAGGACCAAAATTCTGTTAGCATTTTGTAAACAGAAATATTTTCACCATTATATTCTGAATTAACTATTAATTACGAAACCCACATACCTGTTTTTTGTCCATCCATTTCTATCAGGAATAAAATACTATTACGAGCTTGCGAGATCGTTAAAGATGATAAAAAATGTACATACACATATACACTGAAATGTCAAAAGTCATGGGATATCATTATGCAAATATCCAGTAGCAATACGTATTGCATAAATAGGTAGAAAAATATCAGGGCTTTAATTTCAACTCAAATGATTCATGTGGAAAGCTGTTTTGCTTCCTTATGGACGCCATACGGGAATTAATAGACTTTGAAAGCGGAATGCTAGTTAGAGCTAGAATTGTTAGGGAATTCAAAATTTCTCGATCCACGTGAGCTGAGAATATAATTTCTGGCATTATACTTTCCACCATGGACAAGGCAGTGGCTGACCGTGTCATCTAGATGACCGATATCAGCGACATCTGCCTAAGAGTAATCATTGTTACTAGACAAGCAACATTACATCAAATGCCGGCAACAATCAATGTGGAACGCGATACAGACTTTTCCAACAAGACGGTAAAGCAAAAATTAGCGATGATGGAAAAGGCACTTGAAGATCGACTCGAGTGCTCTTATTATCAGCATGCCATCGGTTGCAGCGCCTCTTTTGGGCTCATAAACATATTGACTGGACCCTAGATGACTATCAGGCTTCATCAGTTGAGTAATGATTTCAGTTGATAAGAGCTGATGGTAGGTTTCGAGTGTGGCGCAGACCCCGCGAGGTCACGGACCCAAGTTGTAAACTTGGCACTTTTCAATTTTTCGATATACCCGTTATAGCACGGATCGTTTTTACATGGAATGGGCTGGGTCCTGTGGTCAAACTGAACCAATTGTTGATTGGAAATGGTTAATGTCAATAGCTTGGGGACCATTTGCAACCATTCATGGGTTTAGTGCACCCTTATAACGATGGAATTTTCCAGGATGACAATAAGCCATGTCACCGGACCGATTCGTCATTGACTTAAAGAACATTCCAGACAGCTCCAGCGATTGATCATCTGGCCATTTAGATCACTATATATGAGTCCCCTAGATCATATGTGGAATATCATCGGAAAGATTATATATATATATGTGTGTGTGTGTGTGTGCGTGCCAGTAGTATATTTTTCTGACGCAGCTGTTTTGCTCTGTTATTGTTTTGTAAGATAGAAAATTTTAGTGAATAACACTGGCAGTGAAATTTTGCTTTCTCTTCGGAAAAAACGCTTCAAAAACTGTTGTGATGTTGAAAATAGCTTAAGCTTTGGAAAATTCTCATGTATGGCAGTGATTTTCTCATTTCAAAAATGGCGACAGTCGATTGATTAATATTTGATTCTATGGTGGAATCGAATGAATTGTCTTGGACCTAGGGTTAAGCGAAATTTACGAAAACATTTGGAAATGAAAGGATTCCTGAGAAATATGTGCCTCAGGTTCTGAATAACCAGCAAAAAGAGTCATCTTAGTGCACTAGTTCTTAATAAAAATTGACATAATTTTCTAGCGCAACGCACCTTACTCACACACCTAGCTCCATGAGATTTCTGCTTCTTTCTGCGCCTGATAAAAGACATGATAGGACACCAATAAGGTGACATAGAAGCAGTAAAAAAATAAAAAAGTAGGATCTGTCATATGAGTATCAAAAATGTTTCCTACTTTGGAATCGCCAATTAGGCACATTTAATGGAGAATACTTTGATGAGATAAGTTTGTTTGGTAAAAAAATGGAAATTCATAGTCTTAAGAAAATTCTGCTTTTCTGAGGTACTCTCTTATGCAGTTGCGGATCCAGAAAAAATTGATACAAGGGGACAAAATATACCAGAAAGAACAATAATTTCTTTCCTTAAGAGTTTATGAGATTTAACTGTGTTTCCTTATTTCTTCCGTTTATATATTCATATTTAGTTCTTAATCTAAAAATAAACTAAGTATTAATTAAAGAAACAAATTCAAATTGAGAACTAAAAACTTACAGTACGATCAATAGCTCGGTCCCCTGTACTTGGACACAACAAATAAATTTGAAGTAAAAAAAAAAACAAAATAAATACTTTTAATCTGGTTAGGATTTCTAGCTCAGTTATATTATTTTAATATATATATATATATATAGGTATTGTATATCAACTTTAGTTCAACATTAATGGAACAGTCTGCATACATGGCCGAAACGATTTTTTATTTAATCAGTCTTACTTTAGTCAGGCTTCGGCCAACAAGGCCGAAGTGAAACACCATAAATATCTCAGATGATCACCAGAGAGGAGTTTAAGAATAAGAGCAAGAAAACAAAAGCAAGAAGTGTAAGAACAAGAGAAGGCTTTTCGCTGTGATTTTGGTTATATAGCAGCGAAATTTCGCAATAAACGTCATAGAATATGTGGGATGAATGGAAGGATTTCGAGGGAATTTAAGTGCAGACCTTAAGTCTGCATGGGTTCATTCCTACAGGTCTGAAGCCATAGGAACAGCATTGTCAGTGAATTTTTAAGAACGCGTGATTGCATTAATTAAGTTAAAAAGGAATGGTATCAAAAAATAAGAATGAACGCTTTACTTTTAAATGAGAGAATGGGAACAATTAGGAAATTAAATTATTATTACGAGAGACTAATGTGAATTATGTAAAATCATTATATTATTTATTTATATATATATATATATATATATATATATATTGTAAACTTTTACTTTTATATAAAGGTTTAAAACTTAAACTTTTTCTTATCACTAAACTACTTTTTTCACTTTTGCTGATAAACATCTGCCACTTCTGATTATTTCCTACAAACTCTCATTAATTACTTTTATTAGTAATAACTTTTAACTAACAACAGTATTTGTCATTCTTTTAAATCATGTCGTGTTACCACACCTTGAACAGTTTCGTTTATTCTTTTAAATTCTGTCACGTTACCTTAGTGATCTGCGCAATTTACTGTAAGCATAACTGATCACTTTGCGAATTTCATAACTGTTGTCTTAAATTCTAGTACTTAATAAATTAACAACAATAATTTATTAAGTATTATTTTTATCGCATTACTGAGAGATCCCTACTTGATCTGACTCGACTGAGACTCTCTGCTCGGAGTCTGGTTCTGAGCTGAGAGGCTTGTGTAAGTGACATCTTACACCCGCTCTTACAAAACTCCTTCTACAGGGGGGCTTTAAACACTGGATATGACAATATGTATACGTATGTGGTGTGTTTGTATGTATATACTGGTAATATAAATACTGTTAGGAATGAAAATCTTAGAGAAATTATGAATAAGATACAGGTTTTAGATTTATAAATTCGAATAATAATAATTACATTAAAAGAATAATCAATATATTGACAATTTTTAACTAATTTGTTTGTATTAAATGTAATGTACCTGTCGAGACCTTTAAAAATGTCAACTTTTATACATGGAGGAGTTTAAATATTTGAATTTTAAGGCTAAAGAGAGTACTAAGATTTTAGATCTACAAGAATCTACGAAATTTTACAAAATGATCTCCTTATCTGTTATATTGATGAGTTCCTTTGTAGTTATGGTATTATTTGTAAAGAATTTATGCTAATTTGAATTATAAACCTTTGATTAATAATAATGCTTTCATTAAAGTTAATAATATTGATAAAGAAATAACGAATATATAGAAATAAAGCTTTATACAAAAAAAGATTATACAAAGAATGTAGTTAAATTTAATCATAACTTTTTAACTCCTAAATTTCATAAAATACCTATTAAATTTATAATTGTAACTAATGGTTCCAAAAATAGTTAAAATGTTACAAAAGATTTAACAAAAGGCTGTAGATAATTTGGATTAGACTGTTATCAAAAATAGTTATGAAATATTTTTAATTATAAAATAAATTAAAAATATTTACAATAGTTATAATAAGGGCTTCAAAAATTCCTTTAATTCTATAAATATTGAGACTTAATTAAAGATATTTTCGATAACTTTAAAGTATTAAAAATTAATAGTTCTACTTTCTTATGAAAAAAATTAAATTTCTTATTAATCTAGTCTTAAGAGAAAAATTATATTGGCTAAAATGGTAAGAATTATAAGCGAATTAAAGTTATACCTGAAGGTGGCTCTGCAAGTTATAGTCTTGCTAATATTTATTTACATTTTTATGAATGATAATTATTTAAAAAACAATAACTTCAATATTTTTTGATATATTGATGATCTCATGATTTTTCAAATTAATCGTAACCCAGAAATTAAATCAGATTTATCTTTTTATCTTTCTTACTTAAATATGATTAAAACTAATATAAACTCATTTCTACAGGTTAATGTAAAAATGAGAACAATAAGATTATTTGTAATAATTATGACAAGAAAGATAATTATAGTTTCCACATAATTAAAATTCTTTTCTTCTACAACAATTTAAGTCATATTACATTCATTATTAGTCATATTATTACAGCATTAAGTCATATTTAATATTAGTTAATATGCCCTCCAAAATTCAAAATGATCTAAATTAATTTTCTACATCTAGTAAAGCTGATTATCCTGTTGATTTCTTAAAGAAAAACTATAAAATTGGCTAGTTGATTTTTTGTTGTTATAATTCTTGAATTGTTGATAATTTTGTTGAAGATTTTATTTGAATCTGTTTTTTCCCTTCCTTTTTCCTAATTTTTATCTATATTTTATTTACTACCTTTTATTTTTGAATTTATTCATTTATCTTCAATTTTTCATTTTTTACTTAAATGATTCCTTAATATATATATATATATATATATATATATATATAAATTTAAATTCCTAAAATATTTTCTTTTTAGATTTAGTTCTGAATTAGGTTATAGATAACGTTAATGTATTCTGCGCATTTTTAAAATTTTGTTTGTCTTAGAGGATTTCCTTTTTTTAAATTTTTGATTTTGTAAGCTCTCGGTTGTAATTTTTTTTTCCAATTTTCTTAATTGCATTAATGTTTCGTAGGCATTTATAGTATTTAAAGTTGGCATTCTCTCTGACAACGCTTGAAAACTTTATTCCGCGTGCGAAGATTGATGGTGTTCAGCTAAATAGCATATATTTGACTCATTTTTTATGCTTTTTCAAATATTTTTATGATTTAAAATGATAGTATTAATGAGTAAATAAAGTGAATAATTATATATTCTAAATATCAATCTTTTGTTTCGTAGATTTCTTAATTTGTTTGCCTTTCTGTATATTACTGTTTGTAATATTAATACACGTGGAGTGTTATATTTGGAAGATCTTGATTTTTCTCTCAGATGTTTAGTTTTTTATTTTAAGTTCTTATTTTTGCAATTGGTTTTTAAATTTTTTTTCGCTTTTTGGTTTTTCTGTTTAATTTTTTCTTTGGGTTTAAATTTTTAATTTTTTTTTTTTCTATTTAGATTTTTTATGTTATAACCAGTTTTTAATAAAATATGTTGATATTTGGAATATACCCCCGACTTTAGAGGGCACACCTCTTCTAGTGAAGGGAACGCGCTCTCGAAAGTCAGATGACGGGTGTGAGAATAACAGAAAAGATGACTTCGTAGACGATCTGTGATTTTGTAAACGATGCAGATGTTAAATATACTTTTAATAATTACTTTTGCTTAAATGTTACTTTACTTTTGTTTAAATGTTACTTTACTTTTGTTTAAATGTTACTTTACTTTTGTTTAAATGTTACTTTACTTTTGTTTAAATGTTATAATTACTTTTGTTTAAATGTTTTCAAATGTTAACGTGAAATGTCTTGTTAAATGTGTGAAAATATTAATGTGAAACGTCTTAATTAAATGTGTTAAATGTCAAGATCGGACTTTAAATTAGAATAATTAGTTGCATAGGCAAACCCTCATATATTTTGTTGATGGAGATAGTTAGGCCTATAATTTTTGAATAAACCAACTTACCAGTCTAAAGCCTGTTACAACTTTAAATATATTATTTTTTTGTATTTTCCAAAAAAAATTTAAGTGCTTTTTAAAATGTTTCACATTTCTTGATAATTTCTTTTTCTATTCTTCTAATTTATAATTTTATATTACATTTATACATATAAACAAAAATTGCCAGCAAAAACTATTATCCCCGTCAACTCGTATTAAGTGTTAGATAAAGGTAAACTTCCAAATTTCTTGATGCTTAAGAGTCAGAGATCGAACTGAAATAATTAAGACCTTACTGCTCCTCTTGGATATTCTTCAATCGACGGGAGAGAAATTTCTGGGGAGTTCCAGAAACATCATTGTATGCGTCAGAGAGCTAAGTATAGATTTAAATGAATTTTAATATTAATAAACAGTTTTAAAAAATTTATTAATAATAAATTAATTTTATGATAACTAATCTTATAATTAAATTATAAGCCATGACTTGGCTACGAAACTTTTAGAATCAATAAGCAATAGCTATCACAATTTCCTGCTATAGCAATCTTTAAAAAAATCCATTAAAAGCTAGTCAGGCTTTTTTGCTTTTACTCTATCAAAAATTCTCTGGAACTATTAAGATCGATATTTACTCAAAATTAAATTTTGCCTTTTGTATTGTTTTCATAATACAGTAGTATTCAATTTTTGATTTATTTCCACCATTGTTTATAATTCTACAGCCATCTGTAAGTCTAGTTAAATAGTCAATAAGTTCAAAACTAAACTAAAGATATATAAAGGAGTATAATGCAGTTTATTAGCTCTTAATATGAATATCTAAGATCTCTTTCCTTCACTTTCTCGAATCCCTCTTAATTCAGTGAATCCTAATTTATATTCTAATAACAAAGTCTTATCTTAAGAAATCACTCATCTCGATCCACTCATTTCTTGTTTGTCATATATTAAACTTGAATTACTCTCTAAATAGGAGTCACTTCAACCCAAACGTTTAATTGCGATGATTCAATACAATCTACAATTATTTATCAGCTCATTATTATTTTCTATCTGCCTTATTTTGCCCTTCAATTTTATTTCGCTTAAAAATCACTATTTCTAATTCAGTTCAATTCATTTCGTATCTTCATCTAATTTACGTAAACAAGTTTCATTTGGTGGGCAAGGAGTTGTAATTTTATGCGATTCAAATAATCAAAAAGTTCCGAGGATAGTGAAAAGAAAATCATGAATAGCCATACGTCACAAAATGATTTCAGAAACGTGAAAACTGATCATACTTCGCGAATTTTTTCCATGGAATACCGCTAAATTAAATACGATTACTGTTATAAAACTCACAATCCATGGGTATAGTAATACTTCGGTTGGACTTCGACAGCTTCCGGTTGTCCCAACAGATTTCCCGTCAGATTCAGGCTGCTTTTTGCTCGTCTAATTTCCAAATAATCTGCTCTGGCTTCGCATCTCTCTGTATTTATAGCTGTTCAGGCATAGTGTGACGTCACAGGGAAAATTCAGGAAAAGCACATAATTTCATCCGAATCAAGATATCGATAAAATTCCAACCTTTTTGAGAAACATAATTTTGTGGCCAAAGTCGCCGAATTTCTTACCAAGATGCAAAATTTTTCGCGAAGGCTTTGGAGTCATTGCTTAAGTTTTACTTGGTATTCGATGAAATTTCTGTGAACATCTCTCCTCTATAAGAGTAATGTTGCAGGAAAGCATCATCGCAGATTCGTAATACAATGTTGAATCTAAATTTTTACACACAAAAGTGACTTTTAATTTACATTAAGGGGGTCACTTCCCTTACACATCTTCCCTATCTCTGGAATGTTAAAAGTGACCAAATTTAAGGAACATTTCTTTTAAAAAAAAAATTACTATTCCTGCTGCCTCTAATTATCTTGTGTGTGCTTATGGCATTGTTGTTATTATTTTAATGATAGTATTTTTTAAATTTTGAATAACTTTTTTAAAATTTATATGTGGAGTAACATGTGGAAAGCTTCAAAACGAAAAGAATTAAGTGCATTTTAACCCGAGAATTTTTTAAATATTTTTTTTTCACAAAATTTCTCATTAAAATAATATTAATAAAAAGTTCTATGCAAAGTTTTGCAAAGAGCAGATTTAATCACACAAGGTGCGCTTTTTTTTTTTTTTTATAATTATCAATTAATTACTCGATTGAGAGAATATATATATAAGAATTAAAGTAAACGATGAAATATCCAGAGATGAACTGTAGTAAACTCTTCCGGTATTAAATTTAAAGGAAACGATAAGTTTTTAAATTCAGAATTATATCAGCTACATGTAATTAAAATTAAAGCAAACGATAATAAAATCTCATTTATATATTAAAAAATTTAATAGTGATCAGGTACGTCAGAATGCCCCAACCTAAAACAATAGCCCCTTGGAGGGCTAATAAATGCGTTCGAGGCAATTGGTAGCTATAAGACCATCACTTTTTTTAAAAAAGGTTCCCTAAACTTGATCATTTTTAAAACGTTTTTCTGAATTTCACTTGGTGTGTGTGTGTGTGTGTGTCATCAAATTTTCGATCGTTAATTTAACCAACTTCCCATCAAGCTAGAGCTTTGAAATTTTGGGAATCGTTCGTACTCGCCTAACAATGCAATATTTAGACATTTGCGACAAGTTTTAACTAATATTTTCTTTAATAATGCAGTTTAGCCCAAACACTTGGCGCGATTTCAAAAATTGGCACCAAACTTGGCGATTGTTTTTTTTTTCCGCAACGTTTTCTGAATTCACTTGGTGTGTGTGTGTTGTCGTAATAATCGTTTCGATCGTTAACATTTAACCAACTTTACATCAAACTAGAGCTTTGAAGGTGCAGGAATCGTTCGTACTCGCCTAACAGTACAATATTTGAACATTGTAGTTTTAACTAATATTTTCTTTTAATAATGCAGTTTAATGCAAACACTTGGCGCGATTTAAAAATTAGCTCGGCAGCGTTGTTTTGACGTTAAATCCGTGAAACGGAACAGGTGCTCCCGTTGTAAAATACGCAAAGCATCAATTCTTGTCTATAAGGATAAATGCTCCTGAATTCGGTTTGTTTTTTTTAATAGAATGACTTACAAACTCAAATACGTGACTTTTGGTTTACATAGTGTACATGAATTTCTTCTTTAAGTGGAGATTTTAAGTTAAAATAACCTAGCGAACTAATATTTCCAATAATTTTCTTTTAATAAACTTTCTTCATATAAAACGTTGGTTTTATATCGAATTAACATTGAATTAGAAAACGCTGAACATTAATAATGTAAATTGTCCATGATATCTTTTCAAATCGTAAGAGTTTTTGGCCTTTTTTGGTACACCTGCTTTTCATCAGCAATGAACTTATTTTATTTTCAAAAAAATAAAATCCATAACAATAATAAATTACTCTTAAGTTTTTTATTGGGCTGAATTAAAACGCACACACACACATAAGTATGCGTGTTACATATACACATATGTGTGCGTGTTTTGATTAAACCTAATTATATATATATATATATATATATATATATATATGTATATATATCTCTATATATCAATATGACTGGCATAACAATAACCAACTAGCAGCATATTCTAATATGACTGTCAACAATAATAATAACCATATGTAAAACTGTATATGTAGCAGCATGTGTAATGGCAACCGAAGAAGCTAGCCAGCAATAAGCCAACAGCATGGCTGGCATATGTGTGTAATAATAATGTATGTATGATACAGCATAATAATAATAACTGTATGTGTGTGTAATATGTAATAATATAATAATAATATGTATTTAATAATAACAATAGTAATAATAATATGCTAATAATAATTTAATATGTATGTGCTAGCTAATATATATAATAATAGGCTTTATGTAATGACAGCAACAGCCAACCAATATTATTTTATATATATATTTATAATAATATGTAGCTAATATATCAATATCATATAATAACTAATACATGTGTAATAAACTAAATACATAGCAATATATATGTATAATAATAATAGCCTTCTATTATAAATAACAAATGTGTTTTGTTTTGCCCATCAGGTTAGGCTGCTCAAATCATTGATCAGGAGTTTCAGGAAATGATTGAGAGATGGGGTTAGTTTCTGCGGAGTTTTTTTGAGACAGTTATAGAACAGTCATTTTTTTTGACAATTGCAAATATTTTTCCATTTACCTGTTTTCTTTTGAAAAAAATGAAAAAATTGATGTCGTAACTCATTTGTTGATAAGAAAAACTTTGAAAGGAAACGAATTTCTCTGACTCGTTTTCACGAAGAGGTGGTGTCAGGACTTCTCTCATCTCCCAGTAGATCCATATCTATCAGTAATATCTAGTATCTATCTCCAGGTCAATTGGGAGGTACTGATTGTAATTCTTTTTAAAGTTGGTAATATGATCTATATCATGCAAATTTTCCACTTTGTGTCAAAATCCATTCTTTGAAACCTTATGCATGTAATTTTCTTTTAATTTCATATTAAAATTTCGCCAATCATTAAAATTGGAAATATGAGCCATTATAGTCGCGAATAAACAAATCTTTGCTCACCTGAAAGAAACCAAGCAGGAATGCTTCAAGAATAATGTATACAGAGGCAAAATAAAGTTATAGGAAAAGGATTATCTCTATATACGCACGAGCTCAAAACTATTTAAGTGACATAAAAATAAAGATCATTTAGAAGCAATTTAAATCAGGATGTTTCCAGATGGAACTCAATTTTTCATTCAGGTTGATGTGGCGACAATGGTAAAACTGAGTTATTGAATTATGTTTATACTGGTTTAAAGAGAAAAGAGAGCTAATCAAAATAATATATGAATAACTTTACCAACTTCTGTACGGTGCAAAACAAATTATCATGATACGGTTTAGATGATTTGGCCATTTAATCAACACGTCAAGACATCCTGCGCTAACTCGTGCACAAGAAACCCTAATCATGGCTGATTACAAAAAAAGAATGCAGCTATTTTGGCATTGCTCGTACGAATATACGAGTATGGACATAGAAACTTAAACACAGCTCATTTATTTCGGTATTTGATTTACATTTACTTTCTAAGTTTACTGCTGCACGTATTTCGCATTATACTTTATATGAATGGTTTCTATTCGGCAGCGTTGACGATAGAGTGGCATAAAAGTCAATCACTTAGAAAAACTTTCTTCCTTCACTTACTTTTTTTTTTTTTTTTGTCACTCAGTTATGTTTTTTTTGCTTGAAATAAAACCTATTAATGTTTTCAGCATCCATTCTCTTAATCTCAGTTAATGTGTTTCACTGTATTACTAGATCAAACCATCACACTTCAATTACAATATAATAATATATAACAAACAAAAATATCAGTAAAATTAGAAATCTACCATGATTTGAAAAAAAATATTTAACCAACGAACTTATTTAGAAATAAGTAAATCCAAAATAAATAGTGATTTATTTTCACACTGAAAATTTTTAATTATTTAATATCATTTTGCACAGAAAAGGTATTATTTATTTCATAGTCAATAATGAGGTGATACAGATGATGCGTAAATTTTGAGATCTAAAAGCTGATAGCATGAAGATAACACAAATTATAATAATAATAGTATAAAAAAATACTTTTATATTTG
>BMAW01077430.1:411352-527283 GCA_019974015.1 Nephila pilipes
AAATGGTGTTGATAGAAAAATGTTTTATCTTATCTGTGGAGGTGATTGTAGAGTTCGGTCCTTTTTCTACTACATATCTATCGTGAGGATTGATTTAGTTGATTTTATAGGGTCCTAAGAATTTCGGGTATGATTAAGTCCATCTCCAAATTGAGTTCTTTGGATGGCTACTAGATCAACTTTTTTTATATTCCGGAGCTTTCTTTCTTTACTAGTAGTAAGTTCTCCGATTTTCATATTGTATTTTTTCAATATTCTTTTTAGCTTCTTTTTTTAAGAATTCTCGTTGTTCGTGTAGTTCTTCGAACAATTCTTCGGGAAGCAAGTCTTTAATTCTGACATCTTCTTTGTTTCTCATTCTGGTACCAATCAAAAGTTCGAATGGTGACCATTTAGTACTTCGACAGGTAGTGCTGTTAAAAATTCTTTGAAATGGATCAATATACTTGTACCATTTAGTAGAGTCGTTAAAGTTAGTTTGGTTAAAACTGGGATAAGTGTACGGTGGATTCTTTCAACTTGTCGGTTTCCTCTTGGTACACCGTGGCAATTTGTAGATGTTGAATACCTTCTTCTGTGTAATAATCGCTAAACACTTTTTAAGTAAACGCTGATCCTCTAACTGATTTGATTCTTATGAGGTTTCCAAAGATTTTTTGTTGTAATTTTAACTTCTCTAAAGCGTTTTTAGCTGACACTGTTTTTACAGGATACAGGAAGTGAATTTTGTAAAAGCATCTATAACTTTGAAAATGTGTTGATAATTCTTATTTGTTGATGGTAACGGTCCTATGAAATCGATATGGTATGTTTTTAAAGGATTGTCTTCTTTTGGAAAAGGATTTTAAAAAAACATCCTTTTTTGCAACTCTTTCTATTAGCTAAGATACATGGTACACAATTTATTATTACGTTCTTTACTAATTTCCTTAAATTTGGAATAAGAAATTCTTGTTTGATCATCTCTTCTGTTTTTGCTACTGAAAAATGACCATTTTCGGGTGAGTAAATTTAATTAATTCAATTTGCAAGCCTTTTGGAGCTACTATCAGTTTTCTACCGTTTGAATATTTGTACAATCTTCTGAATCTTGTTTTTCTAATATCGACTTCATTGTTAAAATGTTTTCATCTTCTACTTGGGCTTTCTTTAATTTAGCTGTTAGAGTGTCATTGCTGATTATCATGACAGGATGTCTACTCATAGCATCTATATGTTGCATTCTAGTTCCTGTTCCATGTTCAATTTCGTAGTCGAATTCTTCTAATTGAAAAGCCCAACTGGCTATACGTGTAATCAGGTCTTTTTTATGCTTGGTCTTTAGGAACCTAGAACAATCTGTGAATATTTTGAAATTTTGGCCTTAGAGGTATACTCGAAACTTCTTTAAGGCTGTTATATATAATTGCGAGAACTTCTAATTCATAACTGTCATACTTCTCTTCAGCTTGACTTGTTTATTTTGACATATAATAAATAGAATGTAATTTGCCATCGTCGACTTCTTGTAATAAAACTGTTCCGTAGCCTAGTTTACTTGCGTCCGTGTGTAATTCTGACGAGAGCAGAGAAAACAGAAGAGTGCGAGAACTAAGCGCTTCTCGCGATTTTGTTCCGGAATAGGGGGCACTGCGTGAGCTATCACATGACGCTGAATCGTGGGGCCAGCTATCGAGTAACTGAGTAACTGGTTTTGCAGTACATTTCAAAATACAATTAATACTTTGATAATTAGCTGGAAAATCCTACAGAATTCGACCCCTCCAAATAGAGATGGTTTCCAAATATACTGAAATTAGATAAAACTTCACTAATCATATTTCATACTTTTCCAAAATAACTAATAACACAAAAAGGGGGGGAATGAATTTCGAAACTTTTCAATATTCTACATGAAGCAAAACATGCAATCAATTTTTGAAACACTTTACCATATAGGAATGATAAGAATACCGATGTAAAGCAGCATAAAATGTATATAAGCATATATAGAAAATGTAAATAGCACAAGATAATATCGAGTACATGAAAAGAAAATAACAAAGAATAAAAATAAATCACACGAGTTTCACCAAATAATATCTGTGTACATTTGATATTTAAATGTTGTTAATAGAAAATGTTTTATTACATCAAGATTTTTTTTTTTTTTTTTTTTTGTATTCTGGAGAATTTTCACACACACAAATCCGCTGATATTTATTTCTCTTCTTGTTGTAAGCTTTCCAATTTTCGGATTTTATTTCTTCTATGTTCTTCTTGGCATCTTTTCTTTGTAATCCTGTTCTTCTATATTTGTAAATGTGAAAGACTGGACTTTTCGACAATACTTTCTTTAACTTTTCGAATGCTTCTTTCTGTTGTGTTCCAAAAACAAATGGATTTTCTTTCCTTGTGAGATCGCTTAATGTTTTCGAAATTTTCGAGTAATCTTTGAGGTATTTTCTGAAATACCCTGTTAATCCTAGAAAACTTTGTAGTTTCCTTACGGTCGTTGGTTCTGGAAATTTTGCAAGTGCTAATGTATTTGCGACTGAGGGCTTGATGATTCCATTCTCTACTATGTGATCCAAAAATTCAACTTTTCGCATTAGGAACTGACACTTTTTGAATGTTTTCTCCAGACCTTATTTCTTTGCAACTTCGAACACAATTTAAAGTTTTTGGAGTCCTTCCTTTTCATCTTTTGCTGGAACAATAAGGTCATCCATATAGCTTACTAAAATTCTGTTACGTGTAAGTTCTCTGAATATGCTTGTAACAAATCTCTGAAAAACACCTGGGCTCGTGCTTAACCCAAAAGGAACTTTATTGAACTCGAACTGTCCATCTGGAACGATAAAAGACGTGAATTTTCTGCAATCTTCATCAACGTTGACGTGGAAAAATCCGTTTCGTAAATCTAACGTGGAGTAAACTTTTGCTTCTTGTAGCGTATCTAAAACATCTTCGATAAGAGATAAAGGAAATTTATCTATCACTAGCTTCTGGTTGAGTTTTCAGTAATCGATGCACATTCTTGAAGTTCCATCTTTCTTTTTGACCATTCTGGACTGGCGTATTCTGATGGGCGTATGATGCGTTCTTTGAGCCATTCTTCTATCTGTTTGTTTACTTCTTCTCTTTCCGTAAAGGCTAATTGACGAGGTGATTGACAAACTGGTTCATCATCTCCTAAAATAATTCGTATGGTGACATCGGTGCTTGCCGTCTTTCCAGGCTTGTAGCTTTCTATCATTTTCGTAAGTTCTTTTTTGATCTCAGGATTTCCTATGTGATTCAGTTCTACTTTTTCACATACGGATGGTTTGAGTAACCCGGCACCTTCTATCCTTGTTGCTTGTCCTTTCATGGTGTAGTGATTTTAATAGACCGGGGTGTAATTAACAAATAATTTCGTAATTTTATAACCTGCCAAAGGTAAAGGATCTCAAGCACCTTAAACTTCAAAATTTCCGATTTTGGGGGGAAATATATGTTAAAGCCCCACCTTTTTCGACATTTTGACGTCAAAAAAAAACCCACTACTCTCTACCAAAACTCTTAGAATTATCAAGAAAAATGAACTGTAACGAGTTTCTATGTTACTTTTTAACTTTAGCTTCCTTTTTCTCAAAACAAAAAAAAACAAAAAAAATAGCTTGCTCGCAAAATTTCTTAGAAACTATTAGTCATATTGGTTTGAAACTCAACACACATGTTCAAAATGAGTTTCTTTATGACTTTACGACAAATTTTAGACAAATTATTAACAGAAAAATTTTTATGTGAATTTTAATTGGATTTTTTCTTAAATTTTCATAATTTTCTGAATATTTGTTTAAAAACCTTTTAATTTTTCCATTACATTTCTTAAAAAGTATATATTAAATGAAAAACTGAAAAGTTTTCTACTAAATAACGTAATTTTACAGATTTTGATCAATGTTGAATTTCAGATTCCTGCTCACATTCAAGTATTGATTTTTGCAATTTTCAGAAACAGCTCAATTTTAATTTATTTTAAAAATGCATGAAAATACGAGAATTAATGTAGATATGTATGGAAATATTATATGGTAAAAATGTCAAATTCGTACTTTATTTCATTGGTAAGTTATATTGGTTTGAAAAATTGATGTGTTTTTCGCATAAAAACGGACAATTGCTTAAAAATTAAATCCTTCTAGTTTACGAATTCAAGATATTTTACCAGAACTTTCCCAACATTTTAGTTAACAAAAGTATTTTAGAAAATCCTTCTTCCAAGATTAAGTAAACCTCCCCTTCGTTGTATCAATGATTATATATTTTATCAGAACATTCTCACAGCAAAACCAACATAACCCTTAGAAATCCCGCTTCTGTAGATCAGTAAGCTTTCGTTGTATCAGTGATAAGATATTTCACCTGAGCATTCCTACAGGCACCTAGTAATTTTTTTTTCAATTTATTCAGACTATATTAGCTGCGTTTATTTTAAGTTGTGTACAAATTTTAATTTATCTTGATTACAAGCACAACTAGCTTGTTCATATGTAAAAAACATTCCAGTAAGATCAAAATACGTCAGGCCAAACTTAAGACTCTGTAAGAATATGCATTGTACAAAACGATAAATTGAATAAACAGGTATTTCATGGGTTTTCTATGTAACTATTTCTAGAAGGAAAAAAATCTAACTTGATAGTCAGCTGTATTAACATTATAAGAAATAAATTTATTATTCGATAAAAATACTAAAGTTTGATGTTTTCATATTAAATCCAGTTTTTGGATGATTAGTTAAAGTGGCAAGAAAGATTACGGAAGTAAAGAATTAACATCGTCATATACGTAATAGACAGCATGAACTAGTGATTTTCGTATAAATTTTTCAGAAAGATGCTAAAAATTTTAATAAGAACAGAAAAAAATGATAACCTTAAATAAAATAGCTTGACATCTATTGTTAAATTTATTTTTGATTCAGAAAATGTATCAACTTGCTCATCATTAATGCTCCTTTTAAGTCTTATAGAATGAATAATACAAGAATGGAAACTATGTAATTGTTTCTTTTTTTCGAAAACAATAATAAGAATATAGTAAAAATAATATAATACATTTAAACAGCAAAATATTCAGATATTCAGAAATTGGATGGCAAAGCTTTAAAAAAAAAATCTCGGGTAGAATAGTGCATTCATTACAGAGTTTTTCTAAAATGATAAAATATAAAATAATAATGCTTACATAAGAAAATAAAAGTTCACAGTGAATTCCAATATCTTCGTGTTAAAAGCAGTTTCTTTTCAGTTGTAATAATAATTATATTTTCGGTACCATACATTTTGCGCGAAAAATAGCAAATATTTATCGTTATTGTTCAAAGCTCAAATCAATTTTTCTGTTCATCAGAAAATTTATAAAGTAATGTTTCGAATAAGATTAGTACAACATATTTATTGTTAGTTTCATATAATATAATCAAAACTCATTGGTTACAAAAAGAAAAAATCTTAAATTTATTTTACCTATCCATATAAAATTCGTTTCGAAAAGAATTGTTTGTAGAAATTCTAACTTAATGGTTTTTTCAAATATTAACAGTATATTTTCAATAACATTACTGTAGATCAATGTAATTATTTCATAACTTAGAGTTTTTACACTAAATAAATCAATCCAAATTTAGTCGGAATATATTATTTCATTTAACTAAACGTTGTTAGAAAAAGAATGCATTCATGAAAAAAATTAACTTGAGTTGTTACAATATAAAAAATAAACTTGTTGAATACTAAACAAGATTGTTAGACTTTAAAAAAATGAGTTTTTCGAAAAAGCTAAATATGTATGTGAGTATGTGTATGTTAAAGGAAAAATAATTCAAGAAGTAGTCATTAAATAATTGTTACAGAGTTGTAATAAAATAATTGTAAAAATAAATCTACTAAATATTTTCTAGAATTTCATATTCAAAAGAAGTTTAACTCGTTTTCCTATTCAGATAATATATGATATTTGTTAGAAACGAAATGTGTGCGTAAAAATTCTAACTTGATATTTTCAAATATTAACGATAAAAATAATTTCTTTCCCAATAAACTTACTGATGATCAAATATAATTATTTCATAATTTAAGGTTTTTTATATTAAACACAAATCAATTGGAATATATTAATTCATTGAACTAAACAAAAATGCTGTTAAAAAGATATATGCATATAAGAAAAAAATAAGCCTACTGAATATTTCTATAATTTCGTACTAAAACGCGATTGTTTCAGTCTTCAAAGAATCAAATTAAACTCAATAGCTAAGAAACAGTTGTTAAATTTCTTTTCCTATTCATATAAAAGTGTGTTTCTTATAGTCTATTCATTTGAATTTCCTTAAAAAGTTGAGATATATACAATAATAATATTAAAGCAAGGAGGTAAAATTACAAAATAAAGAAATAAAATAAAATAAATAACCTGTTGTTTTAAAAAATATTTTCTTTTCAGTTACGCTGGGAAATTTGTCGAGCACATAGGCCGCGGAGCGGCCTTCAAGCTCGGGTCGGCAATTTGGTTGCAAAACTTGGCTTGGAACTTGCGTTAAAACATTTTGACAGATGTGCGTCAGAGGGAGCTTTGGGATTGGTCGAAATGGTGGTCTGGTAAGAGTGGTGACTTGGAGGTATAGGTTTCGGTCAGAGGGAGCACAGAGAAGCGTGGTCTTCTATTGGATGATGTTGCTTGGAGGGGAGCAGTCCCATTGGCTGTCCCTGACTGCTGTGTTTAAGAGGGGGGGTGACTGAGTGGAAGGCGTATGCGGCTAGTAATGTGAACAAGTGTGTATACTGAAGTATTTAAAATAAAAGGGAGAGTTAAGTGATTATTAAATTAAGTTAATTTAATTATTAGGGTGGGTTATAAGAGTCTAATAGTACAGTGCGGGGTCTTTTGGTATTATCTCTAGGTGTGTAGTTTTCTATATTGATCATATTGGTGTTATTTGTGAGTTCTAAGGTGTTAAAAAAATTTTTAGCAAGTTTTTGTATGAAATTTCTGAAAGTGGGAATTTTTGTTGCTTTGTGTATTTCATTATTTCTGGTGTACCATCTAGAGTTAGTGATCATTCTTAATGCTGAGCATTGTGTTATTTCAAGTAATTTAATGTTAGATTTTGCCGCATACACTCAAATGGGACATGCATACGTTATTATTGGTCTTAGTACGGCTGTGTACAGAAGCAACTTGTTTTTTAAATTCATTTCAGAATCCCGGCATTCCTTTCAGTTGTAAAAAAAAATCATTTATATACCATACAATGTACGCATATATAAAAGTCTTAAACTTCATCTGGCTAATATTTAATCAAGAACAAGTAACTTTACGTAAGACATAATAAGAAAAAAAAATTTCAACCAATTCCTTCAAAATATATTAATTCAGTTCCTTCAAACAAACAAAAAAAATGGATAAAATAATAATATCCAATTCATCATACTTATGCGAAGAAATCGAAAAAAAAAATCTTTCAATTAATTCAGATTAAACTATATTCATTCTGTTCATTCAAACGAAAAAAAAAGTACATTAAATAATAATATCCGATCCAATAACTTCCCTCCGAAAAGAGAATCATTTATTCAAAATATATTCCTTCTAACTTTAGTAAAAAATAAAACTTTTAGTTTATCGAGTGAAAATATTTTTAATTTATTTATTCCAATTATATTAATTCCATCTCATTTAACTAGAATAGAACTTATATATCATCGCAAGGAGCTTATCGCTCCGTAAATAACAATTCCAAAGATAACAGGGTGGGGTCCCTTATCGATACAGTAGGTACACATGATAACCTAATCAGTATATCCAGACCAACGCTGCTAGAAGGGGGAGTATGACGTCACTTCCGCCTCACGTAGACCGGGGCTTACTACTGACGGACCTCGTAATTTTGAACCTCGATCAAATAATAAGGTAGACATCTAAGCTAGCATCTCCCTCTCGAAAACCCCATTGATTGAAAAGTAACGTCTCCACGGTCCAAACTTTTTTTTTGCCATCCGAATTTCACAATTATTGTTGTATCTGAAAGCTACGCGTGTCTTCTATTGAAAGCATTTGTTGAAAACCCGTCGTATAACAGGAATGAGACATGTCAAGTCTATCAAATCTCCAAATCCTACCATTGGCGTAGTGTGGAAATTTCGAGTGGTGGTGCCCGTTCAGATTTTCTCCTTGTCGCTTGACCGAGATTCAGAATTACGCTATCCATCTCCAAGACTCCTCTTGTTGCTTCTGAGAGCGACATTAAAGAAAAAAAATCAGACAGTCTATCAATAAGCATTTATTTTATTTGATTCCATATGCCATTGATGTCGTAAGAACTGAAAATGGTGACTCCCCCACCTGTGGAGATGAGTTTGAAGCAGAAAGGCATCATTAAGCTTCTGACGTCCCGGCATTGCTACTGTCAAGACACTGTGCCATCGCAATTTAGTAAAAGTTCACGCGAGCGAGAGCCAAGAAAGAAAATCAAATTAGTTTTTATTCAATTCTTTAAATGATAGACAAATAAATAGTTATTAACGCAGAGCAGATACCTCCATGATTGTCATAAAAATTTACTTATTCGCAATAACTCTAAAGATGGGTCAGAGTCAGGAACGAATCCCACTTCAGCATGAGCTACGTGTAGTCTTTGAACACAAAGCATCCAATGGTGCCTTCTGAGCACAGGAACATTTTTTCAGACTTTCCGATCTCTTTTTCTACTGCTGTTACTACCCTTCCTCCTTTGCTCATGAACCCTTCATATCTCACAATCAGATCACTCTTTTTCATTACATTTCACTATTGTAATCTCAATTGACATAAGTTACGGTTCATTCACAAATAGACGTTCTTAAATCAAACAACGTCATATAAAGCTCCAAAAGGTTAGTTGAAAGAAGTATGTGAAAGAACCCCGTTACAAATCTAAACTTTATTCCGGAACATACAGCTTGTGATGTTGGGCTATTTGAGGTTTTCTCTTCACAAATCTCGGAGACTTTTTAATAGTTTGATTTGTATAACAACACTTTGCCAACCCAAATTAAACGTAATTTAGTAAATTAGATAAAGATTAGAAGTGTATTGAACTGAATTAGAGATAATGATATGTAAGCGAAATAGAATTGAAATGAAACAGAAGAAATGCAGAAGATAATGATAAGCTGATAGATGTGTAAATAATCGTAATTGATCGGTTTTTTTTTTTTTTTTTTGAAAGTAGTTGGAAGTGATTCCTGGGTATTGTCATAGGAGTTGCACCTGTTACAAGTAGGAAGGGTTTCAAACTGAATGAGTGATTTGGTACGCCAATACCTTGTTATTTGATTTTAAACTGGATTGATTGACGTAAAAAGGTTTCGAGAGAGAGAGAGAACTTGCATATTCTGTGCTGTTGGATAATAACCTGAGTTGTCTTATTCTGACGTATCTCTTAACAGAAATTTTGAACTTATTGGCTACTTAATTGGACTTTAAGATGGCTCCGGAGTTTAATAATGAAATAATTGCGTCACAAGTTCTTAAAGAAAAATGGTCATCAACAAATTTAACTTCTTATTTAAATGCTCTATTGAATCTTTTTTTCCCCATCAACTGTTATCCATTTCCTGTTTATTCAAAGACAAACTGAGAAAAGGAAAACGGTATTCAATCAAGTGTTTAGTTTATCCATTCGGATTCGGTGACCAATCTCTCCCCCCTCTTCCTTTCTTCCTTACGGTGCAATCCTTTTCCTGTTTAAATATAAAGCAAAATACTTAAAATTTTGCTTTTTTTTTCGCTGTTAGAAACTGGAGGGAGCTTCATTATGTATCATTTATGAAAATTTAATAAATAAGACGTTCGAAAATTGAATTAGGATTCTGGTGTTTTTTAGTATCTGGTACACTTTTCACTAAATCTACTTTATCCATAGAGCTGATGTTTAGTGCATTATGAGATGAGGCTATCTCCTTCACAGTGAACGTTATTTTTAATGGTCATTCTTAAATTGTAGATGTCGCCCAATATTTGTATGGTAATTATATGAAAGGTGAATCATGAAGTTTTAAAAAACTTTAAATTTTCATTAAATTTATTTTTTGTACATTAAATTATGTTCAGTGTCTAGAAGGTTATGTTTTTAAGTACTTTTCAAATTTTTAAAGATATAAATGTTGTAGATTTTATTCATGATGTACCTAAAGATAAGTAAAAGAGTTATAAATGTATGTATATATATAGTTATTGGTTATTTATGTAAACATAGCTGTTGATTATTAAATGTTCATACATAATTATGTATAAAAGGGATTTTCTTTGCATAAACAGATACACAAATGCACAGATATCTCAATGCTCAATTATCACTATCACACATTATTTTTTATTTAAGAAATTGAGGACTTAAACTTGGCATTAAATAAACGGATTTTCCCTCATCGAAAGCGTCTTAACTACCTAAATAAGTATGTGTAATATTATGGTTTTGAGATTCTCATGGAAATAAATAGGAAAAAAAAAAATCAAAAATCATGTGATCCAATCAGTGATTCTTGTGAAATTAAGATATCACAAGAAACCCTTTTCATCTCTGTTTCGTGTTTATTTACACCGTAAAAATTGTTCGACATATTGTCAGTTTTAATTAAATACAACGTACATGATTCAAAATGATTAAAAAATTTTATTACACTCATTTCAAAAATTATTTCCCGCATTGTCTTACATTCTTCAGGTTGGTATGGACATCATGAACCCCGAGGCACCCTAGTGATCTTTTTTCTTTCCCCTGGTGTTTACTGTCTTTGGTAAATACGGGAAATCTTTATTTTCTACCCTCCTTCTTGTGTCAACTATTTTAAACTTTCTTTTCTTTTTTTTTTTCAAACGTCTTCATGGCAGCTACTATTACTGCTCAGCAGGGCCATTTCTGGCTCTCGCGTCGTTAAATTTCACCATCACTCACTCACCAAAATCACAAACCAAATATTATTTTCATGACTGGTATTGTGGATCCTCTTCATCTAAATCTGATTTGGATAATTCTGACAAAGAATAACATTCTCCAAATCTCTCATCTGCATTAGATAAATCTAAAAAAAAAAAAAAACTTTTAAGAGACATGGTAAAACACAACTAATATGACTACAGGAAGTTTAGATTTGAGTTCTGGTTGTAGATCTTTTTATATACTTATTTCTGTTTCGCATTGCTATCTGTAATTTTTTTTTTTTTTTTTTTTTTTTGAAAACAAATGGTTCTTAGATAATATCTGAAAAGACTGTGAACGTATGGAGTCGGTACTTTTATAGCTCAGAGAGTTAAAATTATTACTTATTTTGTTTCCAAGCTTATGTTACTTATTTCGAGCTTACTTATTTTTGTCAAACTTGTTTTGTTTTCAAGTTTATTTTTTAATATCTTTCATTTCACATAAAACGTTTTTTAGCAAGAGTTTTATTCCCTTGCGGATGAAAAACAGTTATTAGTCTCCTAGTCTGTCTAAAAATGAAGTACAGAAAGTAAAAATTCGATTTTTTTCTCTCTTAAATAACTATTAAATTTAAAAGAATTAATGAATTTTGTAGCAACATATTTTAAAAAATAAATTGTATTTCATTTGCATCAAATATGAGTTTCTTAATTTTATTTGTCCCCTTACAGTTTTTTAATTATTAACTTTAATTTTATGACGCATATATTTCTCTGCTCCTTTATTATGCTTTATATCTTTTTATGCCTGAGAACCATAAAAAGTTCTCATTTCCCTGCAGGTTTTTAATCAAGAAAATGTTGTTTAAACTAAGAATTTCCAGACTGTGTTGTGAATTCGTAATTTACGGCATGAAAGTAATTTTGAAACATACGTATGTCACGAAAAAATTTTTAATGGTTATTTTTAGTGACTGTGAAATAAGTCTGTATCGATTTTTTATTCGATCCGTTTGGTACAACAAAACATTTTAGAACTTTGAAATGTGCTTTCTTTTCAGGGAAAAAAAAAAGAGTTTTTAAATACTCTTTTGAAAAACCCGTGAGTATTTAATGCGCGGGGCCTCTCTTTCACAACACCAGAAGTTAAAACGTTTTAATAACTAACCTGTTATAACTCTGGGGCTCTAGTTTTTGAGCCCAGGGATCTCTCTTTTGGTTCAGTCGCCAAGAGTGCAGCAAAAAGCAACCGGTCCACTTTTCTTAGGACAAAAAGGTCAAGGGTTTGAAACGCCACCGGCATCCCAAGGTCAACTGTCCTGCTCTCGGTGCACTGAAGCGGTGACTAGGACTAGAATACTAGATGGTAGCACAACCTATAACTACTGGTTACATATGCCCCCGACACAAACCACTTGCCTCTGAGTGTCTAATTGAGACAATCGTGCATAAATCCCAACAATACACCTGTTACTGTGTCCGCATCAATGAGACTCACCACTCAACTAGAGATAGCCGATGACACCAAATGGAAACTGCTCAAAACGAAACTCAATACAACAGGGAAGGGAAGTGTATCAATTTCAATAATGATTGGAAAAGCTACCTTCTCGCAAATATCATTCAGAACGCTCGTTTTCGTATCATCACGATAACACTGGAGTGGGGAGTATGCAGCGGCTCTCTTACCTGAACTTAAAGTCTTTTTGATAATTAGTCCGATTGGGTCGTCTCTTTTGGTCCAGTTGGTAAGAACGCAGCAAAAAGCGAATGTCAACTTTTCTTCGGACCCAGTAGTCAAGATTTCGGAATGCCTCCAACATCCTAAAGTCAACTGTCATCTCCCTCCAAAAGGTCAAAAACATCAAATATTAAAAACATTAACCACCCAAGGAGCTATTGGTTTAGTCAACGACAAAATGTTCACCCGAACACGTTTCAAAATAGAGTGTTTCCTGAATATTTTTTTTTTTTGGCCAATCTCTAATAAATCAATAAAATTTTTATTCCGTTGCCATATTATCATTAGCTTTAATTCTAATATTTAATTGAATAATTTAATAATTATTTTTCTAAAAAAAAAGTTGATATTTTTGGTGGTAAAATCTATTCTTTGTAAAATTTTGCATGGAACATTTTTGTTTTGATTTTTATTGTATTGTTGAATGATTTTATAAAATATGGAACAACAAATGTTATTTGTTGTAAACCTGAAAGTATATCACACCATTTAAAGTAAAAATATGGTAAGTGTGTTAGTGAACTGTAAATTAGATTGCTAGGTATCTCAAAGATTCCCCCCCCTCTGAAAAAAAAATCTGTTATCAAGGGTTAGCACACAAAAATCCAGTTTGCCAAAGCAAACTCATCATCGAACAGAAAAGTCGCCAAATTTGGTGCATACCCTACACTTCGTTTTAACCAATCAAACTTTATCTAGAAAAAATAAATTCAATTAAGCACTAAAAGCCTTTAATTTATGAGATCACCTCCAGTGTTCCGAATGCTATATTCATGCTACTAAATATAGATTAAATACGGATCGTAATATATGCTTGCAGTAAAATATTTTAAAGAATAACATTTTTTAATTAAAATAGGAATGTTTTAATCTATAATCCTGTTTGTTTTTGGATTTACAATCAACATCCTTATAAGATAATAATTCATATAGCTGGCCTGTTGTACCTTAAGTCTGTAGGGATTCATAATCCTCTTGTTCGTAGGGCATGGGTGTGGAGAATAGTAATGTCAGTTTAGTGTGGTTCTCGTCATACTGTTGTTCCAGACTATGAGACAATTTGGGATTGTGATTGTTTTATCAACGTCGCACTGAGAAGCAACACGAGGGCTATTGACAACGAAGAGACTCAAAGTTTTTGAGCTACGAATCGGCATCCGGGAGACAACCACACTCGCACTCAGCATTTATTGGGGGGCCCCCCATCTACAAAAAAAAAGATAAGATATAACAGTACACGTTGGGTCAAAGAATATAAGACATTACAAATCACAGGAATAATAAATCAACTATAGAATTTCCTTGCAGAAATCAGACGCATAACAGGTGACGTATAATTGGCTAAATGGCACAACACAAAAAAATATTCACAAATTCGTGAACTAGAAATGGAGTATTGGACAAAAATGCAGCGACTATCTTCTACAATAACGCTAGAAGTTAAAACACGTTACTAACTAGCCAGATAGAAACGTCTTTTTCAGCCTGGTTGGTTAAGGCACAACAAAAAGTGACCAGTCTGAACTAGGGTTCGAAACAGCGTCTGCTCTCCAGGCCTACAACTCTCTCTCTCTCTCCACGGAGGAGAAAAATATCCCCGAATGTTTCGGAGAAAACGCCCTACGCCGAAATATTACAAGGTATACAATTATAAGCACGCAATAAATAAAATCGAAATATTCAGAAATGTACGAGTAATCAAAAATTGAAACAATTCTATGAAATTTGTTGATTAATTTCAAGAGCCATAAAAATATAGAATTTAAGTGTCTGAAATATGAACTACGACTTTCACACTCGAACCTCCGACAAGTAGGTTTTGCTTCAACAATAGAACAATTTAAATGAAAACTTTTAGTAAAAGGGCAAGAGAAAATGTAGTGGTCAGCATCTCCAACCGAGCCACGGGAACATAAATTTGTATAATTCAAATTAAGACGATTTAATCAATAAACGAAGGGACCGCGACCATTTAAGAAGTGAGTAATAAATCCTGAACTGGAATAAAAAAAAAAAAAAACTGAAATTTGCTCTTGGAATATAGGACTGAACCCGAATCCTTGTATTATAAGTTGACCACTAGAACTCCCAGTCAGAAAGAGTGAGAGAGAAGTTTATTTCTTAAAATCTTAACTATATGAGATCGAGGGGCAGGGATATTCATTCCTTCACCATCAGTGACAGCGAGTTTTGCAAATGAATCCACATTTTAGTGTAATAATCTCCGATGTTTGCTCAGACACAGTTCAAGTTGTAAAAATCAGAATAAATTTCTAATTTTTCATTAATAATATTATTAAAGGCCAATTTACTTCTGTTGTTTTGCAGTAGCGATCTGATATTAAACTTTCGGAATAAATAATAACTTTGAAGTAATGAAAGACTGCCCACAAAATGGCAAATCCGATTGCCGAAAGCTCGACCAGGAAAACTGAATTACAAGAATTCAGTTTAAGCATGTAGACTCTATTTAGGACACCTCGGTGGAAGACACACGCGGCGAATCCAGTTTCGGATCCAGTCTTTGATCCGCCGGAACAAATATCCCACTCGAGGTGCTCCGAAAATCTGTTCAAAAATATTTTTTTTTTCAGAACGAACATCTCTCAGAGAAATATTTGAGACAAATAAGATATTATTAAATAAGTGAAAAAGTTTGAATTATGATGCTTCCAAATTTGATGATATATTTAAGAAAATGAAATTTTAGGGTAAGGTAAATAGGGGAGCCACTGCTATTACCTGTAAAGTAACGACTGAAGAAGTCTTACAGACTTGGTTATTTGTTAAAAAAGGGGGTTATTGGCGATGGACATCGTAATTTTGAACTTCGTCCCGTGACGAGGTCGACATTGGAAACTGGCACCTCTCTATTCAGACTTCCACTCCAAGCCATCGGGAGGGCCTAGGACTTCAACCAGATTTAATGTCCATCAACCTCGCTACGCAGCGGGTCGTTGGTGGCATCAGGGCTCGAACTCGACGAAAACAATGGCAGGCGTGAGTTTGCGGCCATGACCGCTTGGCAACCACAGCCACCCAAACTACGAAACAGACAGGAGCCAAATCAGATTTCTACCTCCGGGTGCCCCAGATCCCTTTTTCCATATTCCTATGAATCATCTCGGGAATTAGATTTGGCTTCTGGCTAACCAAAGATATTAGCAGTAACAATATAAGATGACTATATTATATTACACAGACACTTTTAAACCTCTTCAGGATATTTTAAATGATATTTTTTTATCTTCGTAGTGATGTCGTAATTATGGATCACCTGCTCCTGGTATGAAAAAGTCATTTGACGACTCTCTTTACTCAAGGTCAGCCGACCATCCGCCACGAGGTAGAAAAATCACTCTCCAAAGTTGAGGTGTGGAAAAATCCTCCCTTCGAAGGGGTGACCAGAACTTGAACTCTAGATATCATCATATTGTAGAGCTACTGGTTACATGACCCCCTCAGACAATAATTTACCCACATCAACGTCGAAAGTTGCTGGAGTCTCTTCATATGGTTATTCGTGACATAGAAGCAAAACTGCTTTTTCAAAATAAATCTCTAGGAAAGGCCATGGATTACGTCCAGCTGTTAAATGCTAATCCTTATTTCTTCACTGAAGGGAAACTTATTCGCTTTACCAAATGATGATTGGTCCACAAAGCTTGACTCAATCTTATCAGCCTGAATGGCCAGCCCTGGAAGAAAGGTGACAATCCCTGCCAGAAACGTGGTTTTGGGAACGAAGTCCTCCATAACTTCCTTAACCACTGCAAATCCTTCTCTGCAGCTGGCAAAAGTGACATAATGCTATGATGGCCTGAATCCGGAAAGCCGTCGCCTATTGAGGTTCGGTCATCGGCGAAAACTGGGAATCCGTGGTTCTTGACCCGATCTTGTTGCCTTTTGGATGGTGCTATCAAAATCATTGATGTTACCATCTCCTTTGAAAATACCCATAGTTTGAAGAGGCAAACTGAACAAGATTGAGAAATATATTCCACTCATTGCTGCTTTCCATGTTATGAGGTTTCAAGATTTTAAAATCGTTCCCATCAAAATCGCTTAAAATCGCTGTCGGTTTTTAAGTGCTTAGGATCCTGCTAATGAGAGGTTCTTCAAGACTATCTGTACTTAGGATTACCTTGGACTCCTACGAAAACTGTGTCTCATACACAATTCGATGGAGTCGAAACATTTACATGACTCGTCTTAAAGACAAGACTCAATATGGCTACGACTTCGACATGTACAACTCTCCTCCTCTCCTAGGGAAGGAGTCTCCTGTCGCTGAATTGTAAATTTTCCTTCTGCACATTCCCTGTGAATTTGTTTTTTGCATTCATTTCTTCTCCTATTATCATATTTATTAGATTAATGAGAGCTTGTCCTCTTTCTCGTCTAGAGTAAAAAAATAAATGTTTTTTCCCCCACCTAATGGTGCTTTTTCGGTGTTAAATTTTCATAAATTCAACAAGTTACTAATCATCAGTTTCGGATACATATTTGAACCTTAAGACACACATAAGCGATAATAAATGTATCGAATTTTGAATATTCAAGATAAGAATAAAACTAATTAAATTTCGTCAATTATCTGACTCTTTAATTGGATACTGAACAATAATTAGTGATGACATTATTAACTGAGAAAGGCGAAACCGGGAGTTACAAAATAAAGACCAAATAATCTACTTGATACGAAATGAAATTATTGATGCAACCTATAAATGATGCGATTCATTTTTTTTTTTTTTTATTTGTTTGAAATTAGCTAATGGGCAGAAATGAGTATCTCACTTCTATCCTAGAGTAACTATTCATATTACACGCACAAAATGTTAGTGAACAAAATTACTAGCATATGAAAAATTTAGTGTTATGTTCAATTAAAACTCCAAATAGTTTCCCTTCTTTAGCAAATTAATTCTTCTAATATTCATAAAGTAATAGGCTTTAATATTAAATAGCAATAATGTTAAATAATAATAAAACAGTGCGTTAAGAAATTATAAGACCGTTAAAGAATTGTGCATTTCTGAAGAAGAAGACAAAAAAAAAATGTAAATTTTATGAATGTGTCTTTAAAATGGATCGACGAACACTTACAGTACTAATTGCAACTTTAAAAATTAAATTGTATTGAGATATGCTTATTTTTTTTTAAAAAAAATTGAATTAAGGTGTATATCAAGATATTATAAAACTACCTGAGCATATTGTACGCCACTTCAGAATCATTATAAAATACATTAGTATTTCATGACAGCATTACTTGAGAAGTAAAGGTGCAGGTTTTGATTGTGTTCTCCACGATATATATGAAGATACCGCTGCAAAAAAAAAGTTATCTGAAGGCGAAGTTTAATTTTTTTTTAATTTGTAAGGCTACTGGTATATGTAAAAGATAAAATAGCTAGGTTGATGAAGCATACTAAAGTTACTAATCACGAAGCTACAATTAGAAAATAAGATTCAAATGAAACAAAACGATCTGGAAGAGAGATGATTTTAAAAGTACTGAACGATTGACACATTTTCCACTATCAATTAAAAAGTTTTTCGACTCGTAACATTTCCGTGCGTTTCAGCAAAAAAACTTCATATGTCACAGTTTAGAAGAGTACGATACGAATCAAATACGAATGCAAAAATTATGAAAAAGATGAAAACACTGAAGTTATTGAATCATCATCAAGATAAAATACTGAATTGGGCAAGAAATATCATGTCATGGAATGATGAATGGAAACAACTTATATTTTCTACTAAAAAAAATAATAATAACGTTGACGGTCGAAATGGCTATTGGCATGTCTTGAGTAAGGAACCGACAGAATGTTTCAGTCAACAAATGGGGAGAGTTTCAGTAAGGTTTTTAAGAGCCTTTAGTCAAGATGTATTGTGCGATGGACAGCAAATTTCGGAATATATGGATTCTGCTGAATATCAGTCTATGCTATATGATCGTCTGACACTGTTTAGGTCTTTATTAAACTGTGTTAATTGGATATTTCAGCAGGACAATGTTTCTGGCCATACACTTAAATCTACCCAGGAATAGCTAAAAAACGAGAAAAAAAATGAGTTAATGATTTTCCATGGCCAAGTTGAAATCCAGACTTGAGTTCCGCAGAAATAACAGGTCAATTGAAAAGTCTCCGGCCTGACACACAGATAGCGCTACTAGAATTAAATCCATATGTTTTTAGTTAGCCCTAACCCTCAAAAGATGCGTGTATGAAATTGACAGCTGTCGGATCATTAGTTTGTGAATTATAGCATTTTGAGTAAAGTAACTTTTGTTATTGTGAAAAAAATGGATAAAAAGGAATCCCGCGTGTTAATAAAATATTGCTTTTTGAAGGGAAAAAATACAGTTGAAGCAAACACTTGGCTTGATGCCAAGTTTCAGGACACGGCCCCAGAAAAATCAACCATCAAGGATTGGTATGCTAAGTTTAGACGTGATGAAATGAGCACCGAAGACGGTGGACGCCCAAAAGAGGTTTTTACCGACGAAAACATTAAAAAATTCCACAAAATGATTTTGAATGACCGTAAATTGAAATTGAATGAAATAGCAGACACTTTAAAGATATCAACTGAACGTGTATATCATATCATTCACGAATATTTGGGTATGAGAAAGCTCTGTGCAAAGTGAGAGCCGCGCGAGTTCACTTTTGACCAAAAACAACGACGAGTTGATGATTCGGAGCAGTGTTCGAAGATGATGAAGCGTAATAAACCCGAGTTTTTGCGTCGATATGTGACAATGGATGAAACATGGCTCCATCCTTTCACTCCGAAGTCCAATCGACAGTCATCCGAGTTGACTGCACACGATGAACTCGCTCCAAAGCGTGGGAAAACGCAACAGTCGGCTGGCAAAGTTATGGCGTCCGTATTTTGGGATGCGTATGGAATAATTTTCTTTGACTACCTTGAAAAAGGAAGGACCATCAACATCGACTATTACATAGCGTTATTGGACCGTTTGAAGGACGAAATCGCCGAAAAACGGCCGCATTTGAAGAAAAAGAAAGTGCTGCTTCACCAAGACGATACACTGTGTCACAAGTCAGTGAAAACGATGGCAAAAATCCATGAATTGGGCTTCGAATTACTTCCTCATTCACCGTATTCTCCAGATCTGGCCCCCAGCGATTATTTCCTGATCTCAGATCTCAAAAGAATGCTCGCTAGGAAGAAATTTTCATCGAATGTAGAGGTGATCGCCAAAACTGAGGCCTATTTTGAAGCATAGGACAAATCGTACTACAAAAATGGTATCGAAAAGTTGGAGGGTCGCTATAATCAGTGTATCACCCTTGAAGGGAATTATGTTGAATAAAAAAAAAACTAATTTTGCCAAAAAAATGTGTTTACCATGCATATTATTACATATATACATGTGTGTATACATATTATTATTATTATTACATATATTAAAGAAAGAAAGACATACATGCATAATATATATATATATATATATATATTTAATTATATATTATATAAGTTATATACTATTATATATGTATATATATAATATATATATATATACATATATAGTATATTAATATATATACTACATATGTATATATACTATATATGTTGATGAATAATGTAGTTTGTGTGTGTGTGTGTGTGTGTGTGTGTGTGTGTGTGTGTGTGTGTGTGTGTCACAAAATTTATGCTCGTAATAAACAGTTTTCATGAGCTCATGAACTTGAAGTATCCATAGTAAAAGAATGGCACAATATTTCTGAAATTAAACATTAGAATGAAAAATAGAGTGTTTGAGGTTTTCAGGGGGAAAGAAGGACCAATAACAAATAAATTTTCATACTTTATTTTGTCAAGTGATCTTATAATTTCCTGATAGGGATTTCTCATTTATTTCTAATTTCTTTCTTAACCGAATAATTTATTACATGATTCAAAATTATAGAGAGAGAATCCTAATCGTAATAAATATATTGTAAAATCATATTTCATTTGCTTAAGTTATGTTTGGAATATATTTATTTCATAATTTTCAAAATTAAAATGATCTTATAATTTCTTAACGGGCTGTGATAGATAATAATATGGTCCCGATATCCAATATTTATGATGAGTTCATCCTTTTCTAATTTGAATAAATCAGGTTAAGAGAGACATAAAGAAATCAAATAACAAAGAGCGTTCCATGAAAACTGAAAGTTCAATTATAAAAAAAAAAAAATCAAGAAATATATTTACAGCAAGAAATTAGTCATTATTTTTCAAAATACCTTCCCTCAGATGATATGGAACGGTCCCGTCGTTCAACCCACTTTTCAAAACAAGTAGACAAGCGTTTTACTAGAAGTTGTTTCAAAGAACCCTACATTGCTGAAATAACTTCTGAATTTGTATTAAACTTTCTGCTACGGAACTGCCGTCAACGTCGAAAACAGCCAGAAATCGCATGTTGTGAGATCTGGAATGTGAGGGGGATGTGGCATGATTTAAATATTATTAAGTTATTTCTGAACAGAAGTAGCGACGTGCGTACGTGAAGTAATGTCCAATTACCTATGTTCATATAACGCTTTCTCTATATGTGTTGTCGTAAAAATTTCAAAACTGAAGCATAATATTCACCATTCACAGTAGTTTTTGGAAGCACTGCATGCTGATTGATTACATCTTTACAGTCAAAGAAAATAATCATCATGACCTTTCCAGCAGATTTGGTTTTTTGGGGTTTTTTTTCGGAGACTAACTCTGAATCACTCACCTTCATTTCTGTAGGGCAAATAAAAACAGTTTTTTAAACAAGCACGAAACTAGGAAAATAAAATCGTCTGCTTCGTTTATAATATTTATAAACGTTCATTTAACATTTTGAAAAAATCGCCTGCACTTATATCTTATAGTTACATGATGTTGCCATCATGTAAAAAAATAACTCTCAGTTTTTATAGAGTGCCTTTGTACAAATGTACAATCTCCCCCTTTAAACAAATATTATATAATACTGAAGTTAAAGATAATTCATATGAAGTCAGATTTCAAGCAAAACTAATCTTTCATCTTTAAGTTTTTAAAGGTAACGTCACTTAAAAGATGACTACAGCAAGAATTCATTAAATTTGATTGTTAATAAGTTTTGAATGAATAAATTGTCAAAATTGCTTTATTTGTTGTTTTTTAAATATTTTTAATGAAATTCCCCTATCCAACAATAGATATTTTTTTTTGTTAATCAGACGTCGATTTGATATCATGTTTAATAAGCATCAACATTTTATCATTTTTCTTAGGCCCTTACAATTTTTCTTTTCAAAATTATTACAAATTCATATAATGAGGGGATTAAACAATTCTTCAAGATAATTCCATATTTGCTTCTTAAGTATTTTCATCTAATTTAACTCATGATAAAAAAAAAATTCATTTTGTAGAGACACATAATAGTCATTAGACTTTAAAACCGACTTAAATATTCACCTCTTAAACCAACTTAAGAGGTGAATAATCAATGTACTCCCCCTAATTATTAATACATATTGCACACGTAACAATTTTTTTAAAAAAAATTAATCTTTTTTTTATTACTAAACCTTCTTCGATCTCTTAACACTGAATTCCTATTCAAAGGTTTCTAACTTAGTATCCGATTTCTTTTACGTTTTTACAAAATATTTTTTGACAATATTTTCATTTGTTGATATTTAAAGATCGTTTTTAATGTTACGCACTACTTAAAGCATGTTACACTTATTTCAATATATATATACACGCAAGAAAAAGGACTGAATGTTTCAAAATATGGCATTCCTTTAAAACATTCATTCTTCCTATAAATTTGACTTGCTAACTGATCCGGAGAAGCTCGTCTGTTAAGCAATAGATGGCGCCACGCAAACCTGTCCAGTGTGACGTCACACACATCCCGTCCCATGCCGATTTCGAACCGAAGAACCGGCGTCCGTTCCATCGTTCTACGAGTCTGACACAGAGCGGAGGAAAACGATCATCTCTTAAAAATCGTGTTTTTTTCATCCACTGTTAGTTACAGGTTGAACTTTTTTTCCCGAAACCGAGTGCTGGAAATCTTCCCGCCTTTATCCACAGGTGAGTTTGAGTTCTCAGGGTTTTTCGTTAATTAATTTTCGTTTATTATTTTTCTGGATTTCGTGCGAGGCGAATTCGGAAGAATATTCCGCGGGGGTGATGAACTTCCTGGGCAGAAACCGGGAACAATCATCAATATTTACCTGATATTCCCGGGCATCGATTGCTCCGAGGCCGAGGAACTTATTTTTGGGTCGGTTTCTGCCCGAAAAATTTCGCTTCCGTTTCTCTATTTTCGGACGATTTCATTGAATCTGCACTTTCGGAATGCTGTAGAAATTGTTTTAGTAGAAGAATTTTCTTTTACGCTCTGCCGTGGATTATGCTACTTTTTGTTGGAGTCCATAAGACTTATTTTAAAAAATCGTCAACTAATTGAAAAATCGGGTTTTTTTTTTTTTTTTGGATAAAAGAGTACAAAAAAATGTTAATAATGTACATTAAAAATTAAAGAAATTTTTTTTATTTATTACAAAAATAAATGGCAAATTATAATTCTTTATAATTTATCTATCTCGAGGTGGTAGTAATTTACATTAAAACCTCTATAAATTCTAATGAATGTTAAAAAAAATTAACCAGTTCTATACATTTTTTGACAATTTACTTAAAAAGAAATTAATTTTGACGATTGAAGTAACTGAGAATTAAAAGGTTTTTTGCTATAATATATGTTATTAATTTTCTTCTCGACAAAGTTATTTTTCTCAATATATTCTTATATGGAGAAAAAATTTAAGTTTTTTTTCCAGAATTTTCTTCAAATATTATTTTAAAAAAAATCGAATTTAAATGAGTCAAAAAGTTTTTCATTCTAAAAGGATATTTTGAGCTAATTCTTATTTTCTATGTAGGGATGAATAAAAACATTAATATAAAAATTAAAGAAGGTTTTTCATTATATTCATGAAAAAAGATATCCTTCATTATAAGAAATTGTTAATTGATTACACTTAACATAATTTTCCGCTGTAACTTTTTCTTAACCAGAATATGTTTTATTGATTTTCGGAGACATATTAAAAAAATGTTGCATTTGAATCATAAGTGTATGTTAAAAAGTTGCATTTATATGTGTAAAAGAATATAATCGAAATTAAATGTAAAAAATTTATGGAAAAAAAGCTATAAAAGCATTACGAGTCCATGAAAAACGACCTTTATACTCGAAAGATTTTTTTTTTATATTATATAATAAAGAAAAAAATAAAAATTATTGTTTTAATGTATTTTAAATAGTAATTTTTTTGCCAAATTTCATATGCACTTCATTTTTTAAATTTTTGTTTTATTTTATTTATTTAAAGGAATTAACAAATGTTCACAAAATTTATATGCTCGTTTTTCATTTGTTTCAAAATTTGATTTAGAATTAAAAATATCGGTCCTTATTTTGTTTGAAGGAAACATATTTTCTTCAAGAAAATATTTATTATTCGAAATTTATTTATTTATTTTATTTTGGAAAGTGGGGGTAGTAGATTCTGTTGTCTCGATAAAATAGAAGAGAAAGAAAAAAAAATGATTTGTTATCGCGTGTTCTAATTAAATGTCCCTTTTTATTAATTATAAGGAATTAACAAAAAAAAAATAATCACAATTTGTATTTGCATGAGTTTCGTTTGTTTCATATAATTGGTTTTTAATAAAAAAAAATATATATAATTTCTCCTTTTTTCCCCGGTAAAAGCACATCTCATTTTTTAATTTTAAAAAAATGGAGGATTGGATTTAGCTTCCATTGCATCGATAGATTCCATTAAATTATTGTTTCATATTAGAATTTTATTGCGTACATCCAAACAACTCTCGATCGATATCATTTCCAATTTATTGGGAAACAATGACTGTATTGGATTGATTTAGATACTGGTTTATTAAAATTGGGCACACAAGCATTACTTTCGTTATAAATAATTCGTATGGTATTTTTATGCATTGCAATAAAACTTGTTAATATTTTAGCAACAATAGACTTGTTATATTTTTAAAAACTTTAAAAAAATTTGTGCACATGTAATTTAAATATTAGTTAATGGCAACTATTATATATGGTATATTATTTATGGATTTTGGCAACGGGTATTTATAGATTTTGTTATTTATGGGATTCCTTCGCATGTGACAGGAACATTTTTCTTTCTGATTTGAAATCATAATATGAAATCTTTTAGAACCTTTTATATGAAACATTTAGAATACAAGTATTAAACGAAAAATTGAAACAATTACTAATGTAACAGCATTGACGCTTTAAAAAAAGAAAAGAAAGTTATTTTCCCACGTTTTTTTTTTTTTTTTTTTTTATCGTAATCGGATTTGCGGATGAGTTAGGAGTGAAAGTGATGATGTTGAAGCTTGAGAAATTTTTATGCTTAATGACTTTTGCACATCTGGTTCTTTTTTTCAAATCAGAGATTTTTTATTGCTGGTAGAAAGGAAATAATATTAATGCACCACGGAGATTATTGACTGCAAAACTGTTTTAAAATATATAATCCTGCAATAGATTCTTTGATGCAAATAAAAAAAACTACAAGTATAAAAAAACTATATATATATATATATATATATATATTATCAATTTGGAGTATTGGTGGATAACTTGTAAAATTGGAGATGATGCGAAGTCACAAAAATCGGGTCATATAATTATTAATTTTTATTACAATCAATAGTAAAATGAATTAATTGTTTGATTGTTTATTCACTTTGAAGCTACACACGGGCTTTCATGAGTAAAATAAGGTGCTTGGTTAAAAACCGAATTGCTCTGATAAATAAAAAAAAATTAACAGTTATTATCAGTAATATCATTACAATTCCATTCGATGTTAAATGTAAAAGACAATACAGTAACTAATAGCCGTGACTTGGAAAGTATTTGCATTAGATGAAACAATTTGAATAACAAGATAATATTTATTTCAGTATCTAACAAATGATATATAACTATAAAAAAAAGCTTAGATGGTGCTATTATAAATTAGGAAAATGAACCATTGTTTATTTTTAGGTATACATTCCCCCTTCTCTTTATTGTGATTAGATTGTTATTTCATCTCTGTTTTCTTTGTTTTGTGTGCAGTAACGAAATGATGTAATTTATCATGAAGTCATTTACCGAGTTTTTTCTTCTCTCAGTGAAATTTCGCGGCAAAAATCACGATTGTGCTGAAAAATGTGTTGATTATTTTTCTGAGGGAGAAAAAATTTGTATCCTGTGAATAATTTAGATATACATATTCTTTTCCGTGGCTTACAATTTTTTTTTTTTTTTTTGACCCGAACGTTGTACGAGAAGTAAAAATATTGCGTTAAAGCTTAAATTTTTTGTTTTGGTTTTCAATGATTTTAAGTTCACCATGCTAAAAATGTGGGCTTACTACAAATAAAAATTCATTTTTGAATTTTTCAAATGCTATTATCTATTTCAATTTATCTTGATAAGTATCGCTCAATGATTTTACTTTGCCTTGTGATAAGAAAATTGAAAGAAATATTAGTTATTGATATATGTGAGGAATGATTGATTGATTTTCTGTGCCTAATTAATTTTCTATATCTGGGTCATCATCCGTGAAATGCAGAAGGTATAAAAGGCTGACCGGTTTTCTTTCTGTTTCGAACCCATCAATTGTCTTAATTTTTGTTAGGAATTTTGTAGTTGGAATAAGACGAATGTTGAAATCTTTAACGATTTAAAAATGAAAAATAAAATTAAAAAAAAGAACAGTTTTAAATTTTTATTTTGTTTCATTTTTTTATTTTGTTTTTCGTGGTTCACCCGGACTTTCGGCTGTGGTCCCAATTGATCCCACTTAACAAAGCTTTACCGTACTTTGCATCCAAGAAAGAGTAGTCCTAGGTTACTGGAATCTTGAATAAAAGCATTGCCGAGAACTGTAAATTTACTGTGGAAAGAAGGAAATATCATTTTATCGAGTTATACTTGCAAGTACACATTTCAAGCGCGAACAATTCCTACCGGCACATCGCGAATATAAAATTCCTTCCTCCTCATATTTATTTTACGATCCTCATTTATATTTTTGCACTCGTAAAATTACGATCTCCTTTTTTTTTTCTCGTTTTCTTTCCTCCCGATGCGAAAGAAGCATCCTTTTGTGCGTGTGCGCTCGGAAAACAACAAACGCTTCACGCACCTCGAATAATTTATTGGACTTAACCGCCTACGCCTGCGGCCATATTGGATAAGTCATCTCTCTTTGCCAGAATTCGAATTTGCGGCATTCGAAAGTGGAAACTACCCCTCCTTCCTCCCCTTCCTCCCCGTCCCTTTTCAGGGTGGAACCTGATGCATGCATTTTGAAAAAAAGGGAGGTCCACCATGACCTTACGCAGACAATAAAAAAAATTCGGAAAAAAAATAATAAAAAAATAGAAGATGGAACAGGGGAGTAATCTTCGGTCTTTTCATTGCTCGGTGCGCAGCTATCCCCTCTAAGTCCCTTTCATGTACTTTTTTTTTGCAGGGTAAGAGGATTCACCAGTGTTCCCCGCGTGTAATAGTCCATCTTTTTCTCCCCCCTCCTAAATAAATCCCCTCTTTGAGTAAAGCCTAGGGGATTGAAAGAGTGTAGGAGATGATTATATCATCTGGATGTTTCATCAAGACTCATATTAAATGGCACAAAAAAAATGAGAGGATTGCTTTTTTTGCCATGTAATTATTATTTTTTTACCCATTTGATGCCCAAAGGTAAATTTTAAGATTGGTTGGCTTCTCCCTTTGGATTAATGATAGAATCGTACGTCATCGGCTTTTCTTGTATTGGTGTGCTGTGTTATTTCGGCTGGAATCTGTGTCAAATAATTTTTTTACTTTTTCCTCTAGTTATTTAATAATTCATTCAGTTTTTTTTATTTGCATTAAAAGTGGATGTTTTTATTACTTAGGTGGTATTTTTTTCCTCATAAAAGACAGTAAATTTGCAAACTGTTCATGTTTGTTACACATTTGTATTTTTTTTTTCTTCTCTCTCTCTCTCTCTGTCAACGGATCCGCAAATGCATAACAGAATTATGCAAAAGAAAAAGCAAATGATGATCTGATTAAATAAAAAAAAAATAGTAATTTTTTTATTATATTATGATAATCTAATTTTGCATGCTTGGTCGTGTTTTTTTCCTCTGCAATTCCTTGAGTTTTTTGTTGCAAAGATATTTTTTGTTGTTGCGTAACTTTTTTGTATTCTGCTTTGATATTTCATGCTATTGTAATGTCTCCTTTTATATTCTGCAGAATATTGATTCTGATTAATTATCTTGTATTTTTAATTGATTTTATGGATGCAGTTTAAGTGTCCATTATAAATTTCCTTCAAAAAATTACTGGATGTTGCAATTTAATGGCATATACTTCATTGTTTTTAATGCAATATTATTCATTGGAATTGCAATTAACAGTAAATGCATATAACTTTAAAACAATTCAGTTTTCTTATGATAGATTTATTTTTTTCTTCTTTTACGAAATTTTTTTTTTTCAAATTATCTACATAGTCAAACCTTTTTTTTTTTTTTTTTTTGAGGGGGGAGGGGAAGAGTAACTGGAAGAAATATACATGTTTCTCAAAATAAATTCGAAATTATCATGACAGTTCCATTTTACGTGATTGAATTAGAGCCGCGAACCAAAACTCAAGATTTAACAAGTGTTTTTTTAAAAAAAGATATTGGCAAAAGATTATGATTATTTGAAACAAATCGATAACTATTTTGAAAGTTCAGAGAGCATTTAACGCAATTAGATATTGAATCAACACTCTGAATTGAATCTCTAGACTGAATAATTTTTAAGGATAATTTATTGATTAAAATAACGAGATTATATATGTAACCGATCGATAAGTATCGTATGGTACCGATCTACCGGCCATTTCGATTTCGTGAACGTTATGTTTAGCTTATGGAATTTATACTTTTCTCTTTAAATCTAGAATATTTTATCTACATGAATGCAAAAAAAAAAAGTGCACCCAGTGGGGCAAAAAATAATGAAGGTCTCTGCGGAATTTTATTTTCATCCCGATTTTCGAAACTACTTTTTAAGGACCAGAAAACCCACAAATGAATCATTAAAACAGTAGTAAAAATATTTTTAAAAATCAGAGGAAAATGTAATTATGCAGAAACCTTCATTGTGGAGGTTTTTTTTATAATTTTTTTTTAATTCAAATGATAAATAGTCTGAGGAAGAAAGTAGAAATTCCATAGGATAAACTTGACTCACGAAATCAAAATGGCCGTTAGCTTATGCTATGTACTTTTGAATTGAACAAGATTTTTGTAAGGATAAATTATCGATGAAGATTAAGATAAGAATCAAATAATACAAACTAAAATTAAATACTCTACTACATTATTTTTTTTATATTCATCTTTTCAGAATAATTCTAATTGAACATGTTTGCAAATTAATCCATCAAACTTAATTAAAACTTATTGTTTTTTTAAGTATATAATTTGTTTAATTTACTAGCCACCCAAGGGGCTATTGTTTTTAGAAACGATCAAATGATTTCTGGAGTACCTTTCAAAGTAAATTTTTTTCTGAGCATCTATTCTGATTAAACTAAATAATTGAATGAGTGAGTGAATGAATAGCTAGTAGTGAATATATAAGTAAATAAATAAATCAAATTTCCATTCCTTTATATTATCGTGTTTTTTTTTTAAATTCCAATATTTAAATGAGTAATTTAATAATTATTTAAAAAATAAGTTAGGACCTTTAATAGCTGAATCTGTTATTTGCAAAATTTTGTAAGGAACAATTTATAATAATAATAATTTCTATTATTATAGTGAGTAGGTTTTCGAATATTTGAAGCAGCCGCGGTTGTGTTAAAAAAAGATAGATACTAAATATTCAGATTTAGAGGTGGGAAAATGCAGTTTTCTCCAAAAAAAAATATAAATGAATCTGTTATTGTGTTACAAAAGGAACAATTTATTTTCTAGTCTTTCCAAATTTTTGAAAATTTCAGTTTCGTTCTTTTTCTCCTCAATACAGTCAACATTTGTATGTTAAACTCGTTTTGTTTCATCAGTTTGTGTAAATATTATTCAAGAAATTCGTGCAGTTCCAATGCGAGATGTCCCTTTCCAATTTTTGAGGTAAATACTGCTTATTCAAATATCTTTAAAAGATACACAAAAAGGGAAAATTGTCGTGAATCTTTGGGAGGGGGAGAAACAAAGGAATGGTTGGTTTATACCTTATGAATCATTCCACCATGAAAATAAATTTTATGTGTTTGAAAATATATTACAATTATTGTAAAATAGTTTCTTTTGTTGTAAAAATTGTTCTTTTTTTCCCCCTATTAAATTACGAAATGTATTCTTTTTATCAGGGATAAGAAATAAAATTATATGAAACGTCCATAAAGTTAACTTTACTAGTATCTACTTGATTTTGGTCATTTTGTGTTGAAGATATACTGAATTCCCCCCTCCCCTAATTTCTTAAAAACTTTATATACACTTTCAATCCGTGAAAAGTTTGAATTATTTTCGAATCAAAACATCGATATGGAGGGAAATGATGGTGAATGAAAAATGATTGACATATATGGAGAAAAAAAAATATTTTGAAGGTTGTCAAACGTTGAGGAATATATGAAATTGTTTGTAACATTTTGTTTTTAATTTAATACTCTTATCTCTATTAACTGATGCTTCATTTAGGAATTGAAAATTTAAAATGAACTTATAATAATTAGGTCAGTAATAACTTGAATTACTTTTAACATCGCTTTCATGGAAGATTCTTATCTCAATTCACTTTTTTTAATTACGAATTAAAAATTTAAAATCAGCTTACAGTAATTATTTCAATAACAAATTAAATTACTTAAACAATATTTTAATAGATGACTTATCTATATTATCCAATTCTTTTTTCCATGAATCAAAGGTGTGATATAAGTATGTAATAATTATCTCAGTAATAATTCCGTTTAGCATTGTTTTAACGGAAAAAAGTTATTGACAATAATTATCTCTTTTCACCCATTCTTCAATTAAGAATTAAAAACTTAAAATGAGAAAACAATAATTACCTCAATAGTAGAAGAAATTGTTTTTAACATTGTTTTTATGAAAGTTTGGGGCTTTAACAGTGTTTTTATCCCTGTTCACCAATTCTTCATTTACAAATCAAGAATTTAAAATGAGCACGTAACAGTGATCTCAATGATAAATGAAAATACTTTAATATTTTTTTAGCGGAAGTTATTGATAATAATTAAGTCTATTCACCGATTCTTTATTTACGAAGTATAAATTTAAAATAAGCTTATGATAATTATCTCTTTTCATTAATTCTTCAGTTTCGAATCAAAAATATGAAAATAGCGTATAATAATTACGATTGGATAAAAAAATTTCAAAAAAATGTGTTCTGATTTTAGTTTTTGAAGACTATTCAGTAGTCTTAAATAGAAAAAATTAGACCTCGAGCATTATCATTTTTATATATTCCAGGGTTGAAGATCACAGATCATGCACGGGAGTGAGTCGAGTATTCTCTCCAATAAGATGGGATAGATTGTATCAGATGTACATAATCATTTACGATAGGCGAATATCTATTAAGCTGATTATCGAAATTCCATCCTAGCTTCGCCTGTGACTAATTACATTTGGCGAAGCTCCATCGGCGTGAGTAAACAACTTGTTAGCATTGCACCTGTAATGCATGCGAATGTGCTACACATAATTATTGCTGCTTATAAGTTTGTATATGACAATGAATATAATGAACGGGGGATAAAAGTTTAACGAATTGTGTATTCATTGTTATTTTTAAGAGACATATTGACGTAATAATAATAATCTGCAAAATATCTTCAGCTAGTTTATTCACTTTTAGAATAAATTATATCAAAATAAGTAAATAATGTGGAGAGTCGCTCTCAATCAGATATTATAATGGAGAATATTACTTCTCTTAATAACTCTAGACAGTAGGCTTGAATTAATTGGATTCGAATGAACTTCTAATATTAATACGGTATCTGGTTAGCACTCTTAGAATATCTCGCAAAACTGTTGCTCCCACCAAGATAGTGATTCTGTCAATCTGGCTAATTCCTGTCTCTCTCTGCTGATCTACCCACAAAACTTCTTGTATAGTAATTCTAATTTACTTGAGCCACGATTCTTTCACAAGGCGAGGTTCTCATATAAAATATCATTGCAAAATTGCCCCATAAGTTCATTAAAGAGGTAATGCACGGAACTGCCCGCTTCAAAATCAATAATTCTGTGCATGAAATAAGGATTTAGATAAATAGTTATTTTTTTTAGAAAAAAAATCCACAAAAGGAAATATAGTTGCAAAACTATAGTAACCTTAATGCAACCAAACCCATGTCTAAAACTGAGAGAAACTCTTCAGAAAATTGTTGGGAAAAGAATTAAAATGTTAAGTAATTGTTTGAAAATGGATTTATTTATTATTATCTGTGAAATATGCTATTATGTGTGTTCAAATATGGTGAATTACAAAAAACTTTTCTTTTAAATATCGAATTAAAAAAGTTGTCACAGGTTACTGTGACCTCTTAAATAAGGAGAACAAAAAGAATTTGTTGGCGAAGAACTAAGAACATACTACTACTTTGATAATATTTAGCAGCGGGATACGTTGTTGATATAAGCACTTGATATTCAATATTCTTTTGTAATTGATCATTTTCTTAAAAAAAATTCTAGAATCAGCTACATCCCCTGCTGTCCAAACAGGTTCTAATTTTAACTCCTGGTGTTGTTATCAACAACACCCATCTTAGGTAATTACTATAATTATAGTTTTCTTTCTTCGGGAGCTATATTTCCTCCAAAATATATCAACAAATTTTTAATTACAGATTGTTACAGAGTGAGGTGATAGTATTCAGTTACAATTTTGCTCTTTGAAAAGAAAATTTGTCTTTTCTTCCGAAAGTTTTGAATTAGTGACTTATAATATTTTTGATGTAAAATAATACATTATATCTCCTCTAATGATTAAAATTGACTTAACATAATTCATAATTTCTTTTTATATTTATTTATTGCGAGAATCTCATTAATTGGTAATTTCCTTTTTATTCTTAAAAAAAAAACTTTTTGGTGAAAATAATCTTATTTATATATGTCGATTCGTAAAATAACTCTCTGCGTATGTCACTGTATTCGTAACTAATTTTAATTTTATTATGATAAATAATGTAAAACATTTATTGTTCAATTTTCCATTGCGATTGTTGCAACTGCGACTAATTAGTAAAAAGAAACAGTTTTAAGTTTCGGTTTCTTTTTTCAAGAAATTCCTCATCTAATCAATTTTGTACCCAAAATGCATTTTAATACTTAAGTAATCTCTTTTAGTGACATTTTCTTGATGGGTTTTGTTAATTACGTTTCTCTTTGTATCTTGGCAACACTAAACAATTATGTAAATTCGCATTCCAATTCATAGGGGAGTATTTTTAAGTGAAACAATAATTCTCCTTAATTGCATTCTTTTGCAAAGGAGCGAGGAACGAAGGAACTTAATTACCTTTACAGCCCGGAGTTTCATAGTGTTATTTAAATTTAATCAAATCCTTAAAATTTACGAGGCGCTTTATTGAACTGTTTACTTTTATCAAGTTATGCGATTCTAATATGTGTCTTCTAATTGGTTACATTTCAAGATGATAATGCATCGATTGTAACACAATAGATTGATTAATAAATTCCTCCCCTTTAGGAACCTGAATATCCGAAACATTATTTACTAAAGGAATGATAAATTACAAGTTTTTGATACTTTTTTCGAAGTCCAACCCACAAAGGGGCTTACCTTCTGCAGGAAAGGACGGGCATCACTCACCTAAGTATGCAAGTGATATTTTTCCTGTTTATGGCAAACACAAGTGTGGCGTCCCCCGGATACCCTAGCTCTGTTGGCGGGCCCGCCCCCCTCTTGTCAACCAACTTTTATCTTTTTTTCCATTTTTCAAATGTCTAGATCACGGGTACTTCTTGTATGGCGCATCTTGGCTATGTCTGGTCACTTCCTGTAAGAAATCCATGAGTAGTATACCCTTCGCATTCCAAAAAACCGTCGTCATAACTTTTCCGGTCAAAGCGACTATCTTAGCCTTCTTTGAAGTAGATTCGCCTGAAGCAACCCTTTGTTTTTATTGTTGCTTTTTTCCCTGCGTATAACGAAATCCACAGTAGCCTAGTTGTCGTGACAGCGGACTCGAGGCAAGTGTTGTTTTCGTCGAATTGTGGGTTCGAGCCCTCATGCCACTTAATATCCACCGTGTAACAGAGACGATGCACGTTAAATTTATTCGTAGTCCCAAGTCTTCCTATTAGTGTGGTGTGGAATTTTGAAGAAGTTGGAGCCAGCTCTAGTATCGTCCTTGTCACTTGACCGAGATTCAGAATAAAGTGGCCAACAACCATCGTGCAGCAAATACGACGTAAATAAAAAAATTTATCACCTACGTATAACGTTGAATCCAGGTCTTATCTACGGTAAAAAACTCTGCGCAAAATATTGACTGCAACTTGACGTGGCAGCAATCAAAAGTAACCCACGAATCAGTGTCAAATTTTATTTGATGGCGTTTAATACATATGGTAGTGTACGAGTGATATATATATATATAAATAACAGTGTGTTAAAAGTTCAGATACTTTGAATCAAGCAACATAACACAGCAAATTAGAAAGTTTTTAATATCAAGCTTCTACATAATCCCCTGCACTTCAATACAACTTTTGGATCTTGTACAAGTTGCTAGAACGCCTTCTGGAACTGCCTCATCTGCAACACTCTGCGGGTCCTTGTCACCTGACTTCGATTACTCTACCGACGCGTACCGCTGTCCCCTTCATCTTCAATTTCAACTTTGAAACAGAAAAATAGTCCGGAGGGGACAGGTCAGGTGAACCATAGGGGTGGTCGATGATTTTACAACCTGCCTGCGCGCAGGTGCTGAACAATGATGGTTGTGTGACGGTGCATTGTCATGCAAAGACACCAATTTCACTTGTCAACATTTCGGTCTCACACCACATTCTTTTCATAGTGTGCACAGTCAACATTTAAAGGCACCGAGACAGTGACCCTTGTCGAAGAAGTCGTGGTGAACTATTCCTCGACTTCGAATAAAGCACGAGCAGCATCGTCTTTGTTTTTTTTTGACGCACGAACTTTATGGTCGACCCTTTCCCCGCTTGGCCCTCGACTTTGGCGTTTAGTTTCCGGATGTATGAAGGCACACGATTCGTCTCCGGTGACGTGGTTTCAAGAAATTAGGGTCTTCATCGTGCCGCGCGGAAGTCAAATCTTCCGGAAGAAGCAATTCGGTGTTCTTTTTGCTCCGTAGTCAGGTGTGTGCACAAAGCGCACAGAAGTTTCTTTCTTTAAATCCTACCGTAATTATCGTAAAAACAGACCTACATATGTTTAAGGTCGCATCATTTCATCGTCATTCGATGGTCTGAGCGCACCAACGCTTGCACTCGCTCGATTTCTCGATCCGACTCGAACGGACCAGACAACCTCTCATGCATCGTCCGTCGTTCTCTTCATCACCAAACCTTGCAAACCACTCAAACAACGCAACGACTCTATAGCCTCGTCACCATGAACAGTTTTAATCGTTTCATAGGTTTCTGTGCGTTTTACCCAATAACAAAATTTAAGTCGTTCTTTTACCATTTTAACATGATAGCCGACCACTATGACACACCACACTCAGGTGAACGCTGAGAGTTGGAACTCATCAAACGAGATAAAACTTTCGAGCATGCGCGTTGGAGATTCTTCCGCGCTCCATATGTGCGCAGAATGCGCTACCTGTACTGTTTACTAGCTGCGGTCCTGGAACTTTTTGAATACCTGTATATATATATATATATATATATATATCATAATTCTTTCTTCTATTCTTACATTCTATTAAGATTATTCTCCGTATCTATCATACGGCGCCGAGATATTACAAGCACAACTACTTTCCAAAGATACTATCTAAAATCTTTATTTCTACTTTGAAAAGGCCTGCATTTTATATAATTTAAAAAACACTTACTCCATTTTATGCAATGCATTGTCTAATCAAATAAAGAGCTAGAACAAGATGCATGTACCGATATGGAATCTTTTACAATGATTCATTGTTGAACAGAATCCTCCGAAGGCATTTAAAAAGCTTTAGACAAATTTACTTTTCGTGGAGCATGAAATTCAATTTAATGTTATTCTCTTTCCGATCTGGCAGCGCTTTATCGTCATCACGTGACCGATTTAAAAATGGGGGAAGAGAAATGGATTAAAATTATTCGGTACACAAACGTGGAAGGAGAAAGCTGGGCATGAAATTGGGTCTAGTTTTATGGGAGCAAGATGGGGATTTGGAAAAGAAGTGGATTTTATCTATTTCGTGAATTTTAAGCGATTTTGTTTTGTCCTTTTATTATTATTTTAGAGATCTACCGGAGGAAAATTTGTCTTTTATAAAAGATGAATAAAATATTTTTTTTCATCCAATGCGGAAGTCCCCCCCCCCCTACTTTATCGACTTAAATTTCATTTTGAAAAATATAATCATTTATTTTATTAAAAAAATACATTTTGTGTGTGTATGTACGGAGTGTAATTGTTTTACATGACGTTGAATTTTGCCGAGGGTAAAAATTACTTGAGAGATTTATAACCATACTATTTTTCTTGAAAAAGAAGGGGAAGAGTTTATTGAGGAATTTCTAATGCCCTTTCATGTTATATTTGGATTTTGTTGTTAATCCTGGCGAATGTATTGTTTACTTTTCCTGAACTTCGCTTTACTTTCTTGGCGAAATTCCAAACCAATTTCTTTACTGAGTTGTTTGACTCTACGGGAGATAGGTTGTATACAAAGATTTTTCTCAATATATAATCAAACCGTTAGGATCAGATTATAATATGCATGTAAAAGGTTTTTATCATCTCATCCAATTATTCAAATTATTAAATTCAATTTTATTATAATATATATATATATACTCAGAATAATCGAAATAATATAATGGTGTCTAAGCATTTGTCTGCCCGTTGTAGACAAAATATTATAGAAATGAGTGGATAAAGAAATTTATAGTTCGTTTGAAGATTTCAGACTTAGTCTAAACGTTCCCATTTTTAAGTTTCTTATTCATTTAGTTGGCAACCATTAGATTATTGTTTTTAGTGAAACTCAAGGTATTGCCAAAAATTTCCCGTCTTACGAAGAGACGATACATAAATGTTTGCTTAAAAATAGTTGTTGATAATCTAGAACTCACTAATCAATGAATAATGATAAAATGAAAGTGTGTGTTTATTCTCACACACACAATTCGTTTTTCTTAAATAACTTAAGATTACTCCCCATCTTTTCTTCGTCCATACTCAAATGTGATAATACAGATTCCAGATAGAGTCGAAATCTTAAAATCAGAATAATAACCATAAAGTAACAAATTCTTAGGAAACGTGGCTATGTGTTTGTTGCACGTCTCAGTAACATTTCAACACAATACAGTAGTACCTCTTGTAAGGGGCAACTCTATTCAAGGAACAATTCTATTGGTCCCGATTTTTTTTAATTGTATGTATTTACCACTGATTAAGGGGCACCTCTGTCTGAGGGACAAAATGTCTGGTCCAGTGGGTGTCCCTTATTGGGAGGTACTACAGTACTTCTTTGTAACATTGATTCAGCAGTGTCTTTTCATCGCCAACAAAGTTTAAAAAATAAACAGAATTTATAAAAGAACAGAAATTGTTCTAAGCAATGCCCCCTCTAGGGAAGAACTGGTATCATTACCAAAGCTGCTACTTTTCTTTAAAAAAAATCATTAAATTATTTAATTAAAAATGAGAATTGAAGCAAAAGATAAAATATTGAAGTAGACAATAATATTCTTATCAGATAGTAAAATTAAAGTAAATGGTAAATTTTTTAATTTGAATATATTTTAAGCTAAATGTACTTAGTGCTGCCGTAAAATGAATTAATTTTTATGCATATTTTATATTTCAATCCCCCCCCCCCAAAAAAAAAAAAAAAAATGGAAGAGAAATTTATTGTGAAATATTTTTAAAAATGAAGTTCATTACTGGTGAAAGCAGACATCAAACATATACGCGAAAAGTTTTGCGATAAAAATTTGAAAAGTGATCAGAGGACCATTTTGTTGTTGACTAAAACAATTATCCTTTTGGTGGCTAATAAAATTACCGTTGCCACAAGTTTTATTGCAACATTTTTCCTCTCTCCTTTAACAACCACATTCTTAATTTTACAAATTCTTCAAACCCCTAGCTGCTGCACTAGAGACTGAAAACGCCACTTGTTGGGAGAAAAAAAACAGTGTTTGTGGTCTTTTAAAATAATGTAGTAGCGGACCCTCGTTAACGCTCCTCTTCGAAAATTACATTCTTAGTGGGATTATGGCGCTTAGGCAGAAATGTCATTTTCCCAGAATGGAACATTTCATTCAGAATACTGCAAAATCCTGAACTCTTAAGAGACGTAACTGAAAGCATTTCGCCCTTTTCTGACGAAGCAAGACGAAATAAAGCATTAAGCTAATGTTCTTCTGAACTCGCACGTTCACAGCTAGGATGGCGTTCGTCGTCTCTTGATTTTCCCATCTTAAAGCCAACCAACCAATCCGTTTTCTGTGGAAACTCACTTTCACCCCCATCACAAAAATGGGTGTTTCGGAAAATGTCTTTTAGGAGTGCCGACTTGATTGGATGGAGTTCTTTGAGGCAAAGATGCTGCGTAATGCCTCGGGGCAAACGCGTGAACGATGGATAGCGAGAGAGATCTTATCATATGAAAAGGAGCTCATTGAAATTCATGGCGGGATTTAGAAGACTTCCCCGGTTCTTTATATTGTTTCCTTTTCTATTATCAGTTAATTAAGTTGTTTATACAAATAGAATCGAAGGGTTTATCGCATTGTTTCCAGTTGCTGAAGAGTTTTGCATTTTATGAATATTAGCTTTGCGTGATGAATGGCTGAATGGAAAGGTTGCCGTTGAGATTCATCCAGATAATGTGATTGATACCTAGGTTTTTGTTTTAGTCCTGTTAGAACACTCGTGGCTCAACAGTGTCTAGATTAAAAAGTCAATTTTATGAGCATCACTCTTATCTGATAACTTTTTTTGATTAAATCTAAAGGTTGAATGACCTTTGGAACTTAAATCAATATGCTGCAGATTTAGTTTAGTACTTAATCAATAGCCTCTTCTTTTACTGATAAAAGGTCTTGAGAAGTAAATTTTTCTAAACGAATATTTGAATTAATTATGATAAATGGAGTCTTTTGTTCATACAGGATATATATAGACAATCTAATATATCAGTTAGATTGTCTATATATATATCATGTATCATGATTAATTATATAGTTTAGACCAAATTTTAGACGTAAGAACACAAAAACCTATTTAAAAAGTGACATTTGCAAAAGTTTAGGAAATTAGTAAAAGAGGAAGTTCTGTACCAGACATTAATACTTTTAAGAGCAGAGAAAATTTATAAGTTACATGAGAGGGATAGATGAGTAAAGGGTGAATCTCATGTAAATTTTAATTTCATTTAATTATTTAATTTTTGCTCTTAACTTATCATTTAAAGTTAAGTTTTTGATCTTAACTTATCATTTATCAGTCATTAATTTTAAAGTAACTTCAATAAATCTTAATTGCACTGGACACCTGAAGTAATTAAGCTGTAATATATAAACCGGAGATTAAAGCCCAATAGGGCTAGGTACTCCAATAAAGCAACCATTACGTACTAAAGACGTTGGGCTATTCGCTATTTTCTCTTCACTAACCTCGAGAACTTTTCTTTATTTGAATCCATTCAATTACAACTCTTTGCCAACCAAATCAAACTTGATTAAGTAAATTAGAAGAAGATAAGAAGTATAGTGAATTGATTTATAGTTAGTGAAATAAAATGGAAAGGAAAGAAATGAAAGATAACGTCAAACCGATAGATGTTTGTAAATTAAATTGAATCATCGAAATTAATCGTTGAGCTCGAAGCGATGTCTAGTTTGAATAATAATATTTTAATCTGTTATAAACAAGAAGTAGAGGAATCGGAACGTGTGATTTGGTGAGCTAAGACTTTAATATCAGAATTCAAACTTGGATTAACTGAGTTACGAGGTATTCGAAACAGAGAGCAATCTTCAAATTCATTGATGGATGTCCTGCTCTTACGTATCTTCAATTTGAGTTTTGAGCTCGCTGATTATTTAATGAGACTTTAAGATGGCTGTAGAGTTAAATAATAAAGAAAGTCTTCACAATGTGACCTTGAAAATGTAGAAGGAATTTAAAAGGGGGGAGGAAAGACCGTGCTAGATGAATTGACTGCGTTGGACATCTAAAAATCAGTCGTTGGAGGATTTAAACGTCTATCATAACCGTTGAAAGAGGCTTATCGAGACAGTTTTTCTTTGAAGTAGGCTGTAGTGCTTGAAAGAAAAATATTTGGTTAAAACGCTCGTTTTCACGTGATTTTGACTGTCGTTTATTTAATTAGAAAGGTTTTTTTTATTGCTAGTGAAAAGCATATTTTCTCCTAGCTGCCTTGTAAAATTATCTTGAGATCTGTTGTAATATACCCAGGAAGTAGACGCGGCCTAATTCACGTACTCTTATATGGCACTTTCTCTTCGATTTTGTTTTAAGGTACGATTTTAAATATAAATTCATAAATCTTGGGAAATGCTGCACCTGAACACACTGTAAAATTCTGGTTATGTATTAAACTAAATTTTTCAAAAAGTATATTCGCAGTTTAAAAAAACCCTCAGGTTTTCTGCCAATTGTAATTCGTTTCCCTTTTTTTTCCATTACAAACATTAAAATTACGAAATGTATCCAAAAGAAGGAACGATATATGTAGGCAGAGGCCAGCTGTGTATTACTTTAGGATAGTCTCATTGTATATCTAATGTTGATGTTTTACTCGATAACAAACTTGTAGATTTCACTGAAGTACACAAACTGAAAGACAGGGCGGGAAGGAATCTTGGAAAAATATTTTAAGTCATCACCGAAATGTTTTTCTTTTCTTTCCTGACGGGCTATGGATCTCCAACGCCTTCCGGTTCAACGGAAGCCCGGTCTGTCAGAAACCGGATTCATTTCCGTTATCAATCCCGATGTGATAACAATCTCCCAACCTCTCTCTCACGAACAAACCCCTTCTCTTACAAATCAGACGATTTCCGCACGCGAAAACGTTCGAACTACCCCGCTTGCACCACCCCTCCCGTTGCGAGTGCGATGGCACTGGATCGAAAAGATGGCGATGCCTTCCACACAGGAAAATCCCTGCCTCGTGCCTATTCCCGTTGCCATGGAGACAGACGTCCCCGTCATCGTCTGTGACCACCCTTACCCTGCGTCAAGGCCCCCCCCCCCCACCTTTGTGCCATCTTCTCGAAACCAAATGCTCGAAACAAAACTCAACCATTTACAAATTTTGCAAAAACTTCGACTTCGTTTTTTGGAGGGTGGGCGGGAATAGAGGGAAGAGGAAGGGGAAAAATCGTTTGGCAGGGCTTTGCCGTGATTTTCGGAATTGCAGGAGATCGATCGCTCGGCGGATGGGATGGATGAGAGGGGTGGTTTGACAAGTGAAAGTAAATTGATGGGGATGACGGTTCCATTAGGATAGGCTTTTGTTTGAAAATAGCTGTCCCTCATCGTTTCTTTTCTCTTACCGATGATCTTTGGAATCTTTTGAAGAACCCTTTTAAAGTTCCGTTTGATCGAATTAAGCTCGCAGGACTGATGGGTTCCAAAATATAAGTGCCTTTACGAAGCAGGTTGTCATTATTACGGCAAGTTGTTTGCTCAATAGAAACCTGATTGCTCCGAGTTCAATTCTAAATTTAGAATGCTCTGGAGGGCTTTTACTTAAATGTAGGTACAAAGTTGAATCTAAGGTAGGAATTTTGACAATTATAGCATGAACCAAGCTACAGAAGTTTTGACTTCTTGGGAGAAGTGTGTTTTTAGAATAATTCCCAACTGTACACGCGAAAATCGTTTTAAAAAATTGCGCTTTACATATGTAAAAATTCTGCTATTCGGTTTAAAATTTTATTATTTTTCATAAATGGCAGCATGTATGTATAAGCATTTAAATATTTTTTAAAAAAATTTGATTGTATGAAAAAAATAATTTTAGAACACGCTTCAAGTAATAAATAGCGATAAATTTCTTAAGATTGTCCCTGACTATTGCTTAAGAATATAATTGAAACCAGAATTACTTTTTAAAATAGGAAAATACCCTAGCATTAATTTCATTTTCTAATTTGTTTGTCGCAGGGAAAGCAACATATTTTAATAGCCAACACATTTCCACTGCTATTAATTCGCTCTGATCGGATAAGATATTGGATTGATACATGACCTTTTAGAAAATAATGAATGTTTTTCAAGTGATGATAATGTTGAACATCCATTATATGTTCTAAAAAGTTTACATTACACAAATTTTGAACAAGAAATTGATCAGGTGAACTGAAGCATCAAGAAATTGAAATAAAACTTTTGTTATGTCCATAGTATAATCGACCTATTAGAAACTAAGGGAAAACTTAATGACCCAAGCCACCGATACATAATTAATTACGAATACATAATCACTAGAACGAAAATTAGCGAAACACTTGGTATAAAAGGTTAACAAGACTTCGAAAGAGACCGCCGCTGCAAAGACTGCAAGTCGAAGCATATTATTACAAGCTATATACTTCGGCTATATTTGTTTCAACCGAGCAGAAATATTTTACCCATATTGTAAATGTTAGGTTAGAGATATGTTAGGACAATCTGTTGTTTATTTTTTAGAGAGATAATGTAACGTTTTTTAAACTTTTAAAAATTAGGTTATATTATGTTATTTAGGTAATAAACTAAGTTTTGGATATTATAGTTTACTTAATAAAAAATAATTACGTTCTTAAAGATACTTCCAAATAGTCTTAAATAACTTTTATATATATTATATATATATACGCACAGAGTCGGACCCCGTCAACTCGAGGCAGTCGAAACCCATGGTTACTAAACAGTGAGTTAGGTGAGCAGCGAATTACTGTATTTATATAAATTGAGCGATAATATAAATTCCAACATCGATATAAATTTTCTGCGTTGCGTTTACATTTTTTCCGAGATTATTTCTAATTATTTGGGTAAAACTTTTGAATATTCTTAATAACACTTAAAATTTGACCATTAAAAAATGGTCAAACGTACAATTAAACTGACTGACTGTGGGATCCTGATAATAATCTCTGCTAAACAAAGTTCAAGAGTTTCAAAAGTAGCCTGTTGTTCCTTTTGGTTCAGTCGGATTTTTATCTTCCTTCCTTTGTGACAGAAATCACTGTCTGTATCTCACGATCAGGGGATTTGAGAGTTCTGATTTCGTAAAAGCTTCCACTCTACCTCTGTGCTTCGATTTTGCTTGTTTTTAGGTGCGCAAGCATCATTTGACTTCCAATTTCTCGTTCGGAGTATAAATTTGCTATTGCAAATTGAAACTCTTCGCCATGTTTATCCCCGATATAAAAAAAAGAGAGGGAAAAAATTAAATTAATGTCTGCTCTTAACAGGAAGTCCTTACGTCATATGTGAATAAATTAATATGAATATCACAAAAAGGAAGCCATGTTAAAGCCTTAAATTAAGCGGGTTCACGAGTTACAGGTTCGACTGTATTCTAAAAATTGCCACAGTGGCAAAAAACACTTTTGAGAAAATTTCGAACAAATCTAATTGTGTTATATTAGGAAAAAATAGAAAGCGATAGAAAGAAACACGAGATTACAAATGTGTGTTTTCACTGTTCATAGAAAAAATAATAATAAAATAGACGAAAAGAAAATCTGAAACTGGAAATGGTTATTCATCGCTAAGTTATTCAAATTAGCACAATGATATGCAGCATAAATGACAGTGAATTCTGTGGATAAAAAAAAAAAAAAAATGTTTTTGTAGTCAAGATTTTCACACCCAGATGAGTCATCTCAAGTTTTCCAATAATATCGGTTTTTAGATATTAATCGTTGTTTTGATGTTGTCATGTCATTTCACAGCCATGTGACCTTCTTTTTCTATTTATTTTGGCGTAATTGATTTGGTAAATAAAATTCCTTCCCTCATTGGCGCCAAATTATGACAAAAGTGAAACATCATTACCATAAATAACCAGTTCAAAATGATAAAATAACACAAATCAAAACATAATAGTTAACAAACAATTACAAGGTATGGACTTCATGGTCTCATTCCAAGCCAAGGAAATCCACCTCACATCACGAGTTTATCGCACTCCCCCAAGACATGTGATTAGAATTAATTGCTCAGTGGAGACACCGATTCGAGATAACCAGTCGGCGAACTGAACAACCGATTATTTTCTCATCCAGGCGTCACCGTTTGACAGAAAGGGAATGCCGCCAAGTTGACGCATACTCATCAAATGTTTACCTTACCACAATGCTTCAGGAACCTCCAAGGTCAGTTTGCAGATGGACCTGCTGTTTGAAAAAGTTTTTTTTTTTTTTTCAATCTTTGATGACCACGGAAGTTGTGGCGTGTTGCCCCAAGCCATGTGGATGAAACAAAACAATAAATGGAAACTTTTTCTCCGCTCGTGACATGACCTTCATGGGCAGGGGAATATCGAAGACAAATAACGAGAGAGGAAAAAAAGCAAAGTAAAAACAGAACTTCTAAATAATAATGAATAAGCGTGCTTGGTTTGATTTATCTGTTTCTAAATTTTTAGTTCAATGACCGAGTTGAGTTGTTCTTGCGCGTGGCTGCTCCCGCTTTACCTCTGTGGCTAACCAGTTCAACCATAACCAGTGAGGTTAAATTTTAGAATTTGACCGACCGGAGATAGATTTTAAAGGAACATTTGTAGAAGGGGAATTTTAAAAAATTTATTTAGCCACACGCATTAAATGTGATTCACATAGGTATTTTAAAACTTACTAGATAGACCTAGTTTAAACCCGAATTTTCGAAAATGTATCTAAATTTTCAAGATATATTCTTTCTTTCTTTTTTATTTTCGTTTTGGAAAACTTTTTATTTCTTCAAAAGATTCTTCCTTCAAAGTTTCTTGTTATTTAAAAATCTTTAACACTTACAGTTTAAGTTTAATAAACGACAACTGTTACATGTGAACAAGATTTTTTTTTCCCAAAGTTTGTATATCTATTAAGTGTCCTCAAAATAAGTGTGCGATATGTAAAAGAAAATGAGAAAGCTTGTATTCAGATTTTTGACGTTTAATTTATATAATTTATGACTGTTTTAATAATAAGGTTTAAAGTTAATGCTTTGAAATCAAATCGGGAATTATTGTAGCTTACTATGAAAAAAATATTTCAAGTTTAGAGTTTTTTTAGTCGTCCTGATAGGTGGCACTGTTAGCGCTTCACCTAAATATATATGTGACGAGAGTGAGTAACAAGTAAGATTGGGGGAGATGACTAGACCAAATAACAGATGTGGTCCAGACCCAAATAATACTTCAAAACTGAAATTGAGTAAAATAAAACTGTGCTCTCCTAGCCAGAATAAGTTATTTCTATTTTGTATAATCGAGATATTATTCGATTGTTAGAACTTTTTATTCCAGAAAAGAGCACGGAACAGAGTGGTTTCGCCTGGTCATGCAGTTTAACTTATTCATAAATGAAAGTTTTGCACACAGTTGTTTGGTTGGTAAACACCTTATAGGAATGATTTCACCAATATATTATAATCAATGTGTTTTCATTTTATGTATTATGACTGGAGATTCGTCATATAAAGGTAGTCAACAATAGAGATTTAAACATTTTAGTAATTTTTCCTGCAATTCTAAAACAACTGTGGTAGCAATTTCAAAATGAATTATTGTGTTTTCCTCCATCTTCATATTTCCATCATAGGCTTTATCTTAAACCGATTTCCATTTTTAAGTAGACAGTTGGCTTTTTACCCTTTCTCTTTCCACCTTTGCACCAATCGATGAAAGAATAATCCTCATATTTGCCAATCTTCAACAAGATTCCAAATTCAGAAACGGTGATACAAGGAAATGGATCATTTTTGAACGCAGCTGTTAACTTTCCCACTGTGCAAGTTACAAGGATTGGATAGGAAAGAAGAATACAGGCAGGATCAATAACATCTCAGTCTCTTTCAGGAAACGAGATGAAACTATGCAGACTGAGAAGGATTTATTCAAATATATTATATTGTTTCTTTTTTATTTTTTAAGAAATGGGAGAGGCGGTTAAGGGTAAAAACTGCTGTTTTCAATTACATAAGGTTCAGTAATTGTACTTTACTATTGTTTCTATTTTACTTTTGTATCCACTGTAGAAAAATAAACTATTTTTTCAATAGAGGTTAATATATACTTGTTTTAAACGGAAGATAAATTTGTGTATTTAGTAAAGCCCTAATTTTTTAGACATGCCATATTGTGATTAATGTTCAGTGCACATTGCTAACTAGCATTATACAAGTTGTTTCGTAAATAGAGGTTTAAGATTTAAGGGGAGATATAGTACATCAAAAGGATCGAGAATAAAAAATGTCATGGGGTAAAGGTAACAGAAGTTCAAGTAAAATGAAAAAGCGCAAAACAGATATTACCAGAAACATTTGTGTTGCATATAAATATTACAAACGTTGTATATAGTAGATTATCCCATTTCAAAACGTTACAGGAAAGGCTCGATGTTTACACCCTTACAAGCGATGCTTGTGTTGCACCGACCGACCATGGATTGGTGGACACTGTCAAAAACACTTGATTTTTCTTAGAAACCCAAAGCGGTACATGGAAGAGTCTGGATATGACTTAGAAAGTCTGGAGCTATTAGAGCTGTATGGGGACGAGCATTATTTTGCTGAAAAATTGCTCATGGAATATCTTTTAAGATTGGAGCCACGTAGAGTCGAAGAATGTCATCTACATAACGCTGCTCGTTAAGGTTCGACGAATCACTATTAGACTGGACCGGCTGTCATAGGCTATGGCCCCCAGACCATTACGCTTGATGTGCGGGCAGTGTGTCGTGTGACAGCGTAGGCGGAATTGTACCGTACACCAGGGCGCCTCCACACCCGTATGCGGTTATCATTTATTCCCAAAACAAATCGAATTAATCTCTAAACACGACGTTTTGCCACTCTGTGACATTCCACATCGCTTTGACATGGCACAATTTTAGACTGAGTCGCCGCTGCTTCGGTGTTAATTCAGTACCCTAAAAAGGCGCTTGGATGGCAGTTTCACTTCCCCAGCTTTAAGTATCCCCCTCCTTCAAAGATAGAAATCCAGACTGCTTAAATCGGAGAGCGTCGGGTCCAAGCAACCTTGCTCAATCCATCATAGACCAAACGACACATTTCTATGGCGTGCGTACGAGTTTTTTGTGGCCTGCCCTAACTATGCCTGTCACATCTTCAAGACCCAATATCGCACATTCATGATACACTCGTGAAAACGATACATGTCTCTTTGGGAACCATTCTCGATACAGCCTTAGCTGGTTGTGTATTATCATCGGCCACTTCATGTATTAAGTACTTATTGAGAGTTTCTCAATATGTACTTAATATATAAGAGCTTCTTGTTCATATAACGTTGTACCAACAAGGCGACTGCTGCTTGAATGAGGAAAAATCTGATATTTCCACCTCAGTGCCATCTACTGACGCCCGATGTTGTTTCCAGTCATAGGCTGCTCCCTTCTTTTGATGTGCTCTACTTCTTAATAATTGTGCTTCTATTTGCGGATTACTCTATCTATATCCATCCATCCTTCGTTTTGCCTGGTACTTAATTTATACGGTTGTGCTTTTAAGTAAAAACAAAAAAAAAAAAATTGTTTTGAATTTTATTTTGATAAGTTTTGCGTTATTCCATTTGTAAACTGAATATGACACAAGTGTAGTATTAGCATGTGTATGTGTATCTGAAATGTACAGCTCCTTTGTCACCGATTCGATGCCATCCAAAAGTAAATCAACAATTTGTTTTGTTGACCAAGGGGAGAATGCAACCATCTCAAATAGTGAAGTAGTTGCTATTAGAAAAGTTGAAAATTTTTCAACCAATTAAAAGGAAAAATTCTAGCTTTTCAAAGCTGTAAAGAAAGTTAAGTCTGATTTTTATTTCTGTTCTTTAAGTTGTAGTTGTTGTGAAGATTATTTATGTTTGGATTCTTTTATTGTTTTTATTGTGCCGAGAATATTATTTTAATTCGTTAATGCTTTTTATTATTTTTATTTATAAGGAGCATTGTTAATTTGTATTCAGATTTTACATTTACAAAAATAAATTGGAAAAATAGAAAAATTAAAGTGTCTCTAAAAATTGTTAAACTGATCCTTTTTTCAAAGTTTTTATTTCACTTGCTAAATTTATATGTGTTTATGCCTTTCAAAATCCAAATTTGTATTATGTTTTAATCCTCTTCCTATCTAACAACATCCAATTGAGCTGAAATTTTGCACTAACATTTTGAAATAATGAGCGTACTTCATATGAAATGAAACTGAGTCTTAAAATCCACATCGAGGTATTTACTCAGGTGTGTCTTCTTCACTTGACACGAAATCTCAAGTCGACAGTAGCACGCATTTAATTTTTTGTATGTTTGCCATGTTATAATTCTTATCAACCGATCGGTCTAATACTGCCTTAATGCTGAGTTGAACGGATGATGTTACGCCTGATCATTGTCAGCATACACCATAGTTATCAAATGGTCTTAGCATTCGGCTCGGGGACGACATGTTTCAATCCAGCCGCTTGTTCGACTCCTGATTCCACTAAAGACCCTTCGGATATCGTGACTGATGCACAGTAAATCTGCCGGGGCTCTAAGTCCTCGAATTAAAATGTTAAGGATATTGGAAAGTTGTGTGCCAATTCAGATGTCAATCTCATCATCTGACTGTGGTTTAAAATTATGAGATGTGCTGGCCGTGGACGTATATGTTGGGCTGAAATTGGCAACCGGAAACACTCACCAAACGAAATTTTATTAATTTTTTTACGCAAATTTAGTAAAAATGATAATACAAAGTGTAATACTTGCAATCATATCAATGACTTGGAACATATTCTTTTGCCTTGTAGTATGTTCTTTACCCGTAGAAATCACTTCTGGAATATACTCAAGATAAACTCACACCCAAATACAGAGTGTTTCGAGACTCATGAGGTCAAAACTTCTAGACAAGCAATTTTCACCATACAATAATTTATAGGCGGAGAGCAAGCGGTGAACCACTAGACGGCGCTGTAATGGAACGCATAAAATACGAATTTTCTTACACATCGTCATTTCTACCGTGGATTTCAGGAGGCATGAAGACATACAGTAATCAGGAAAAGAGGCGAACGCTTCTTGAAATCATCGGTAGAAATAACGACGTGTAATAAAACTCTCGCTTTATGCCTTCCATTTCAGCGCTGTCTAGCGGTTCACCGCTTGCTCTCCGCCTATGAATTGAGTGGAGAAAATTGCTCGTTTAGATATTTTTTATCACCCCTTAAATTTTTGCCCATGAGTTTCGAAACACCCTGTATTATTATTATCATTATTTGGAAATTGCACTAGCTACGAAACAAGTGTTTAGAACATTCTTCCAGAAGGTGAAATATTTTGATATGTATTGAATTAAAAATAATATTTTAAACGGGATGATAGCCTTTGTTGCTCTATATCCCACACTCAATCAGTCAATCAATTGTAGTTTTTACACATCATGTTATTTTTAGGTCACATCAAGTTATTCTTAGAGCTATTTTCCCCCAAGTTCTTTAACAACATTTTACTTATTATTTTACGAATCTCGGTTGTTGCGAGTAGAATAAAATATTAAATAAGGAAGGTTTGGAATACTTTACAGACTTGCTGCTGTTTAAATCAACATGTAGATAGTTTTTAAATCACTGATACTCTATTTTCTTAGGAATATGCATTCTTCAAATGGAGATCAAAACAACTGATAATCACTTCTTAGCTTAAAATAAACAAATAATTTTTTTAAAATGTTAGAGTGACGCTATGATTTTCAAATTTTGAACATTCAATGATGAAAATATTTTTGAAATAAACATTTTATTTTTATTCAAGTGTAACCATGATTCACAAATCCAAATCATGAACTATTTTTCTATTATTTTTGAATGTTTATTCAAATATAACGAGCTTTTGAATTCTTTCAACTGAAAAAGGATTGTTCCCCCCCCCCCTACAATTTTAAATAGAATTTTCGATAAGTGTTGAATGCAGTTCTTACAACCTTTATAAATATTCAATTTAACAGAGCAATAAAAATTTACGAAACCCAAAATAAATTGTTGTAGATATAAAATAAAAGTAATAATACGAATATAGCTGAGAAATAACTTATTAAAAAATAAACTGAATAGCTTCGCTTTGTTTTTTTTATACAGAAAACATATTTTATAACTGTCATTTCTATTTTTACCTGTGTTTTGTATCGGGAAAAGTATTGTATAATTAATCACACACGAAATACCGAGTACATAAGTAAATTTGAATTTAGACGCATAAGGAAGAAAAATGTTGCCATTTTGCTAAAATTATTAAATTCGTAATCGTTCTATAAATTGATTATAGTTATGAATTCACATGTTTCCTCCTTAAAATTATTTACGTGATTTAAAATATTCTATATGTACCTCTGACTAAATTGACCTTTGTATTTTTCAGTATTTAAACTGAAATTAGTAATTATTTTTTACTTATTCTCCTTCTATAATCCAACATTTCACTTTTCTAGCCATACCAGTTATTTACGCAGGTTTGCAAACCCTAGAAAATTATTTATGCCTTTTGCTTCAAAGGGATAATGTAAGCTCTTAATAAAAAACAGTAAATTTTGAGTTGGTTTGATTATTCATGTGCTGTACTTAATTCCATACAATAATACATAGCTTTATCTATTTAAATGTGTTATTAATAATTTTCCAGAATCCGATGTTTTCGGTAATCCGGCGGTGCTTTAGTCTAATATCTGCCAGATTACCGAGACAGTATGCGTTCTTCAATCTTATTTTTGCCAAAATTTAACATTCATTAAATCTAAGAGTAAATATTAAATTATTAATTGAAAGATATGCTCTCGAAGTTTTAAACATATATGTAAAGTAGGAGAGTGAAATACTGTTTAATTGTAATCGATTAAAACATTGAATTTAGGGGGTGGGGGTCCTTCTACTAGCCATTTTGATTTCGTGAACGTGAACCCCTTTTGGAATTCTACTTTTCTCCTCAAGTCCATAGTATTTTATATATTTGAATTAAAAAAAGAGCTACAGAAAGAGTACAAAAATAATGAAGGTTCTGCTGAAATATAATTTACTTCCAATTTTTAAAAATATTTTTGCACCTATTTTAATGATCCTTTTTAGGTTTTCTGGTCCTTATATATCACAAATATTTTCAAAAAAACCGAAGAAAATGTAATTCCGCAGAAACCTTCATTTATTTTGGCTCTTTCGGATACACTTTTTTTTGCATTCCAATAGATAAAATAATCTAGATTTTTCTAGGACAGTAGAAATTCCTCAGCATTAACAATACGTCCAAAGACAAAATGGCTGATACATAGGAGCTCCGGCATGCGTTTGATATTCATCAGAGAGCAATAAACATGTAAATTGTCGAAATCTTGTTCACTTTTTTTTTTTTAAAAAAAAAAAAAAAGAGTAGTGATTTGGAAAAATGTTACGAAGTTTATCGACCTACTAGAATAACACTATTTTTGTCTTGTGTGCTGTATTCTTTTAAAAATACTTCATCATTATTTTTTAATAAAAATAATGATCTTTTATTTTATTTCCAAGCAATAAACTATCTTTTTACTATGCTGAAGATTTCATTATAATAAAATACAACTAAATATGTTTTACTTTTATAAAGTATATTGTTCATTCTTTGACAAATCAGTGAATGATCACAAGTAAAATACGCTTACGGAAGCATAAATAAGAATATTCGGGAGGCAATCAGAATGTTTCCTTTCTTTCAAATACATTTCAAAAAAGCCAAGCACAATCGTAAAATTTCATTAACTAACGCATGACGAATTTTTTAAACACTGTACTATAAACATCATTAACTGAATTTGTGTCTTTTAACATCGTTAAATTTCTACACTAAAAACTCGTTAAGCGGATCAATTTTGCCCGATGCCAGTTTGGGATATCGAAAATGAGAATGGGGGCAGGGGAACGGAATATAATAAATTAAAACACACACAAAAAAAATCGTAATTATCACAAATATAGTATGAATCATATTTATGAAAGGTCTACTTTGTGAACAATAGAAGTGCACTTGAAGTTGTTTTATTTCTTTGTCCATTTAGCCTATGTAGCACAGTCTGCTATTAGTCACTAGGAATAAGAGGTGTAGCTAATTTGTGGACTTTTGCACAGAATTTATTTGTAAAGTCCATTTCTCCTCGACTTTCCTTTCATACATACCTAGTTGTAAGAAGATTTTAATGAAGAAAATAACTTTTCAAAATGTGTTGGAGAAACTAATACATGCTGTGGAAATTTGCACATTGCTTCTCAAATAAAAAAAAAAATATCTGTGGCAACCGATTAAGATTATCCGAGGCAAAGGGATCGACTTCCGAAGTTCGATTGTACTACAGTCGGACTCCGTCAATACGTGGTTCAGCAACACGTGAGTCTGCTCTTCACGCGGTTTTATTATGACTCCCTCGACAAACTGTCGATTGTGATATCACTCCTAGATAATGTAATGTCATATTTCTTATTTTTTTTCTGAAATTCAGATTTATACTTAGTTCGGATGACGTCACGACTTCCTGTTACTGCACACACACACATATATATCATTTCACAAAGAGTTAAAAGTTCCGTTTTGAATTTTTTTTTGTTTTTGAGATTAAGTTTAAAGATCATCTCAGTTAGTGAGGATTGTTGTACGTTCAACCGTTTTGTATTGGTCCAATTTTGAGGGTTTTAAAAGTTGTTCTTAAGTATAAATTATCTTAGCTATAATTAAAAATAATATTGGAAAGAGTGTAAATGCAAACAGAAGGCTTAAATGATCGAGGACACTCTCGAGTGTTATCGAACGAATTCGAAAAGAGGGACTTCGAGTCATGGCTTTATGTCCTGATGCCCCTAACGACCCACAGTGCTGCGGAACTGATGCACAAATCACTTGGGTTTTAAGTCCTCCCGAAGGCATGATGTGGAAATTTGGAGAGGATGGTATCAGCTCAGGTGCCGTCCTCGTCACTTAACCAAGATTCAAAATCACGGGGTACATCACCATTAGTCATCATGATGCTTTCAAGTGCGACGTTGAGAAACAATCCAATCAGTCTACCAGGGGTAAGACAAGTGATAATTCTTGAATTCACCTATTGCTCTGCAATTTAATCCTAAGGTCCCTAACACTGAAAATTCACATCGATGCTGGAACATATACTATCGCCCAATTTATGTTAATGCTGGAACTAACGATTCATTTAACCCGCAGTTTAGTAACCATGGGCCCGACTACCGCGTGTGAACGGGGTCGGACTGTGAAATTGTCTTGTAAAAAAGTGTAAAGAGAGAAATTGCAAAAACCCGAATCCAGTCGAGGACGGCTGCCAAATCAGAGAAAGAAAATGTCGTGAGCAACGTTATAGCTCCGACAAGCAAAAACACAAGAATTCTGCAAAAATAAAAACACGAGAGCAGAGCAATGTTCCTCCGGGGGAAAAAAAATTCTAAAAATGCAGCGTACCTCATTCCGTGGTAATTTGACACTCGACGTTTTCTGGACCGAAAGTTAACTAGAAGGAACGAAGAAAAGAGGGGGGAGTGAGAAGAAAAGAAAAGGAAAAAAATAAAAGATGGGATGCAGGAGCTCGCTCCATCTAGAAAATTCCATCCTTTAACCGATGGAAATTCTGGTGGTATCGAATAACGGGCCATGTGCTATTCTTCACCACAAAACTCAAGGAGTCACAGTCGATATCTGTCATCATTCCGGCGACAAAAAACCCCCAATGTGTTCCCATTGGGACATAGCGTATAGCTGAATCTATAAATCATCGCCTAGTACGAAGAAATGCAATAAATTTTTGAACATAGAATGCTCAGGCTCGGGATAGTAAAAAAAGTTCTTTTCTGAAACTAATAAAAGGATGACGAACCTTGTTGTAAACATTGCTGGCCAAGTCTGGTTTGTCGACGGAGCATTTAAATTTTATGTCTTACTCCACCGTCTGATTTTGTACCGGTTTGACATGAAACGCCTTTTAGGTTATCAGCTGTGAGTTATTGAAATGTGATTGTAAAAACTGTGAAGCTTTTTACTACTGAAACATATAAAAGTTTGGCACTTTTTCAAGGAAGTACAGTAAGGATTCTTTAAATCCTACCCGTTCTGCTGGATTAGCGGGTTTCATTGTATTTTTGACGGGGATACCAAAGGTAAATCACTCTAGTTAAAATTTCATACAATTAAAATATCTATTTAATGCGTTTTACGCTCACTTTTTCTGCCTATGCAGATGATGTAAATATCAAAGTATTCGTCTTATTCTAGCAACTACAAAATAAATTCAAACATTCAGCATTGATTAGACTGAATATTCTTGTATAGATGAAAAACACAGCGTAAAAGAAAAAAATTATATAGTTCAATGATTGCCAAAGCAAGTTGTGAAGAACTACTCATGTCACATGCTTAGTTTTATTAGCATTGGAAGAACATTTGCTGGGTTTCGAGAACATTTAATTGTACTGTACATTGCACGTAGACAGTTATATTCTTATAACACGCAATGAAATAGGATTGTCCTTAAATGAAAACTGACAGAAATGTAAGCAGCGCTGTGTCGCAACCTGGTGGTCATGGTCAACAAACTCCCGAATCTACTATATAATTCTCTGACAAATCTCAGCAGTTACAAAATTAAATATAAATATTAATTTAATTGAATATTCTTCTATACTGATGAGAAATAAAAACACGATACGAAACAAAAAATAATATAGAACAATGATAATAAAAATAAGTTGTCGAGCTATTCTAGTCACATGCTTACACTGATTAGTTTTATTAGCTCTTGAAGAACATCTACTGGACTTCGAGAACATTTTACAATGTAAACGTGATACGTAACCCTCTCGGAAACCGGAAACAATATTCGAAAATAAAAATTAACAGTTACGATAAATACTAAGTGAAAATGAGAGTGGCGTTGTTTCGCGAACTGGCGGTCAAAGTTAACAAACGTCCAAAGTTACAGAAAAAGAAAGATTGGATAGCGAACGTTTCGATCGGTGCAGGATTAATGTTACTGTTCAGGATGTAATGTTTTGAAACGTAAATTGGGATTATTTTTTCTCATCTTCGTTAAAACTTTTGATACAGCTGCTAGATTCTTACGCTTAATATTTTTGGGATCCGCATTGTCAGGATACATTAAGTTCTTATTAACATTGAAACTTGTAACACTTTTCTATCTAATTACTAATCCAATCACTCAAATATAACAATTAGAGAACGAGAAGACAGTTGCCGCATTTGGTGTCAAGTCTAACGTTATTATCAAAGACCAATCTTACCAGCGCACTCGGATCCGATGAATTTAATTTTTGATGAAAAGAAATTCAATTCCTTTAGCTCTTTCTCATTCCGGGAGATCCTGGATTCATTTTCGAACATACACGCATACTATGACTACTTGCTATTGATTGCCCCATGATTATGGAACAGTGAGGATGGTCCATCTTGGGGTCTTTAAATTTACAGTTGAAGGACCCGGTGAGGGTCATTGCTTATTTAATGCTCAGGAGTGTTAACGGCCTTTTCGAGAGGAAAGGGCGCTTTCTTTCACATTAAAAACTGAGATTCTTATTTATTTTCTTAAAAAATATAATCAGGAATATCTTTCTGAAAAATATTTTCTGAATTAGCAATTTTTGTTGCAGACTTTGTTTTATGGGGAGCTTCCTGGATCGATAAGTAATTTCTTGGACCCTTATGTGTTGATTCAAGTTGTCTAATTTTAAGTTACTTCAGAATTGTATTCTGAAGTGGTTGAGTAATTTTTGCATTGGAAACAAAACTTCCAGAAGTTAATTTCATATGAGACTGATAAAATTAGTTTCGTGTGACTTGTTTCCATGATTTTTTTTTTCGTGTTAAAGTGTTTCACATTCTGCCCTGTGCTTTAAGTGGCTATGTGAAACAATTAAAAATTGAAAATGAGTTACGCAAGGGAAAATGGAGTGAAACCGGGTACCCCCTTTTTATTTCTCGAGCAAGTTCAGCTACCTGTAGGCTTACATTTCGTGAAGTTATCCTATTACCTGTCTCATCTTACATGTTATTTTAATTTTTAGATCTAAATTTCAACTTAAGCTCCAGCGCATTACAAGTAAATAAAATAGCCAGTTCTATCTAAAATATGTGTTTTTAACACCTCTAACAGGAATTGGGGGGGGGGGGGGGGGCTCTATCTGTGAGGTCTAACAAGTTTTATAATCTATCAAAGAATACGCTAACAAGAATGTGTTGCGAGTACCACCTGTAATTGCTCCGACAGCATTGAATCCTAATCTTACCAAATCCACTATGCATGCCAGAATACTTCCGCACACATCTCATTAACATGCTTCTCTATCTGAAGCTTAATTATATCTTCAATTCATTTCTCTGACACTTTTATACGTTTTGATCATATCTATTCACTCTACTTCTAGAGTTTATTTAATTTGCATCACGTTTCATTTTATTGGAAAGAAGCTGGGAACTTGAATATCAGAAAGAAACTCCAACAGTTAGTTAAAGGGAAACAATCCGCGAATAGCCAATGTTACAATGTAAAATACGAACAAACGTTCATGGCAACAATGTGCTGTGTGTGAGTTCCCGCCCGAGAGCATCACTCTCTTGAAATCTTCACTTGTTTTTCAAGCAAGTAAAAAAAATGTTTGTAAAGCTATTCATCGTACTAACTACATAGGTTCTACCTTGATTTATAGTTAAGATAAGTAACACAACGTTTGGTAAGGTTAATCTACTAGGTACTTTCGTGGTGTCTGTAAGTTGATCTTGTTTGAGTTGATGCCATTTACAAGATGATTAATCTTGTGGGGTAAAACAGGGTACCCGTGATGGGGTGACTAATGTTCATCAATCGCGGAAACTGGTACCTATGAAAAGAAAAGAAAGAAAATTAACCTAAACGGTGTCTCTTTTACAAATCCAAATTACAAATCTTAAACACTATCAACGAAACAGAGAGGAAAATAGAACCTGAATAAATAAATAATTTAAAAAAAAGGAAAGTTATAAGGGATCGGAAATCAGGAAGAACTCCATCTAGGGAAGAAGGAAGACTGCAGAGGACTTGTCATCTGAAGAGGAGACTGTCTGCTTTTGACAGATGACGGTGATGGTGGAGAAGCATGCATAAATTGAGACCAAATGTTGTCTAACATGCTAACAAAAGATCGATTGTTGTTTTGCACCATTTGCAAAGATTGCACCCATGTTGCCCTCAGCGGATGTGACCTTGATGAAATTAGCTTGCGAGTTATGCATGAGATTGACACCTATTATTCTCGGAAAAATTTTCAATTACGTTTCAGTAAGTTTGAAAATTGACTGAAAAATTAAAATAACCTAAAAATAAAATTTTGTCGGGGTATGTTTCGCGTTCCAATCCCTTCCCCCTTCTTGGTAACTTTTTTTTTCCTGCCTTCAACTCAAAAGTTCCTCTTTTAGTGAACAGAGAACGATGAATCTTATCAAGCTTGAAACATTTTTCAACAGCCTTCGCGCGTACGATTACTGCTATGTCTATCTTTGTTGCATTTTGAGTGGAAGGACGGTAGTATTCCAGTATTCAACAACTAATTTAAGATACACGTGTCAAGTACAGCTCTCAAAAGCCCACAGGAGCACGTCAGCAGAGCGAGGATCACACTAAAGTGGCGGTTGTGGAGAGAGGAACTTTATATCTTTTGGCTTGTATTGATAAACGATGACTCGAGTAAGAGGTCTCCGGGAATTTAAGCGTATTTGGTCAAGTACAAAGACGTCATTCGAATGTAAAACAATTATCTCATCTATAACTTTGTTAATTAATACCTCAATATATTATATCTGTAACCAATTGAAATGAGTAGTCGCTCTCTTTATTTAAGTGTATTGTGTGACTTGGATGTCGAACCGCAAGCAACACACGGGTAATGAAGCCTCTTTTAAGTGAATCACACAACAAAGGAATAAAACCGTCGATAAAATGAAGTACTCGATAACCAGGTCTTACCCCTCTTTCCTCTTCGTCACGTTCAATAACTAAATCAAATAAAGAAAGAAGTCAAAATCAAAATAAAAAAAAAATCCTAGGTTAAACCCTCATACGAATGGTCCGATTTGAACTGAAATTACACATAATGAGGGAAAGCAAATTCAAAATTATTAAGGACAAAAAATTGAGCACATTCAAAACTGGTATTAAAAACTGTTTCACATGAAAGAGTAATATCATTTATTAAGTTTTCCAAACATTAAGCGGAACAAATAAAATTTCTTGTCATTTTAAAAAGCATGAGTTATTCCAGCTCGTAAAACATGAACGAACGCCACAGACCTGTCAATTCGAATAACTTCATTTCGAACCTGAACTTTTCGCATTTGCATTTTCAGTATAGGTTTTTTATTCAAATGTTCCGGTTTTATGAATGTAAATGCTTATAATTTTGATTATCTAGTTTTATGGTTTGGTTTTAAGCTAACAAAAGAAAAAAAAAATTCTGAGTTTATCTGCATATTGCAAAGAAAGGAGAGAGAATAAAACTTTAATTTATTCACAGTGTTTTCTGAGTTTAATACATAAAATACCAATAATAGGAATGTTGATTTAACTCGGTATTTTGTTTTTCTTGATAAAATAGAATTTAATTTACTCAGCTCATATAAATATATCGCTCCAGAAAACGTAAATGAAAAGTATTTTAAAAAGCTTTATTACCGTATTTTTTTTACGTGTAATTAATTGCAGTCTATCAATTCCATCTTAAATTAATTATATAAGCTAACGCTGGATAAACACATACGAAACTTTTTCGAATTAAGGTTAAGTATAGTATGAGACCTGCATATATTTAGTGTACTGTTGTTACATGGACTGTCTAGGCAAAAATTTGAATACTTGTTAAGAAAAAGATCCGTTACGTATACTTATACACTAAAATGTGTTACTATACTGAAAACTCGACGGCGAAACCATTATTTTAGCATGAAAATTCAAGAACATTTACTGTTTATTATAGGATTGATTTAACCCTCAGCAGAAACTGTTTCTTTATACTAAAAAATGAGATATATTGCATTTTATATTCGTTACTTTTTGTTCACTTGTAAATAGAAAGGTGTATTTATGGTATCCTATAATAGCTTTGTTTAATCGGCTTGTAATAAGTCATATTTATTTGAGTAAGAGTCATGTAATTGTTTTCAAAATGAAAAATGTTACATGAAGAACTTTATTAGGGTTATTTGTTGACTGTCAGAAAAGACCGAAGCATAAAATATGATAGTTCTATGTGGACAGAATGTTCTTATAACAATTTCTGAAAAAATGGAGGATTTTTTATCAATATGTTTATAACCTTGCACTGTGCACCAGTTTGGGACATATCTTTTCATTAAATTTTCACTCTTTTTATGATAAGCTAGAACCTTGCTAGAACCTTTGCACGTAAACTGAGTGAGGATGACATTACAATATTGAGTTATAAAACTTCAAATAAAACTTTTTGTGAAAAAATATAATTGCTTAAAAATTCTTTTGAATGAAAGCCAGAAAAGTATAAATTAGTTTGTATAATTTTTTAAAAAATAAGCCGACACTTTTATGTGGCGAAAGACTAAAAAAAGAACTTAAAAAGAAGCAAAATAAATGAATAAAATTTTATCCAGTCACTAACAAACTAAACAGAATCTGAATTTGCAATACTACAGTCTGTCATCATCATAAATAAAAAGTGAAGATTTTTTCAATCCACAGCTGAAAATGTTTGACTAAAAATCAAAGCGTGCGTGATCATATTTTAGATAATTAAAACCGCTTGGAATGCGATTACTTTGATTCTTTAGTCAAACATTTTCTGTTGGATTTTAAAAATCTTCACATTTCTTAAAAAAAATTATGAATGATGATAAACTATTGTATTATAAATTGAGATTCGGCTTAATGTCTTATTGACAGAAGGAAAATTTATTTACTTATTTCTTAAAATATTCATATGAAGATAAGTCGTCGGAATGAAACTAACCCATACAACTCACATTTCCCGTTTTTCACCTCTGATGCACATTAAATCTGCCGAGGCTTAAAGTCCTCCCTTTGGCGTGGTGTTGGAAGTTAGGAGAGGGGGGTGCCAGCTCAGGTGTCGTCCTCCTTCCTCACTTGACCGAGGCTCAAAATTACGAGTTCCATCGCCTTTTGCCTTCGTGTTGCTTCTAGTGTGACGTTAATAAAACCAAAATGCACCTTTAAAAATTAACTCATTGCACTTCTAGAAGGTACTGTGGATAACTGAGAAATACGTGGTTATAAAAGAGAAAGATGTGCGAAAAAGATAGAAATTGAGCAAAGAATTTTGTCATTGCTTCCTGTCTGCATAACGTTTTCCGACGAATATGATTTTCGTAATTCTTCAGCGTTTCTTCCATTTTCCACTCTCGTGCTTACAACTTCCGCTTCTTAAAAAAAAATTCGAAATTAAAATTTATTTTTAAAGAAAAATAAAATTTGCTTTGAAAATGCTTTTTTTTCATGCAGTGAAAGAAACTGAAAGCGCGGTGTCAAAAGACGAAAAGCATAAAAATGTTGAAAAACCATACTAATAAGTGCATCGATCAAAATTGTATGTATTATATTTTGAACAGAAAATAGAAATTCTATGAGAGTAACATTATGTTCAGCATGGTTGGCAGATGGAAACGTTTAGGCTGTCTTCATCTAATGTCAAAGAATCTGATCGAAACTTCGAACACATTTCCAAGTAGAAAATTGTTCCAGTTTTCATGTGTTTTTATCGTTGCACCACATACATCCGTTTATGGTACAGCATTCATAAAATTCAGAAGCATTCCAAAAATACTCAATTTTTCTCTTGAAAACGCCATGTTTTAAAGGCCGTTTATCAGTACAATATAGGAGACGAAAAATGCAACACATTTTACACCAGATAAAATAAATTGATTCATGTAGAAATGGGTAAGATTAGAAAACTGGCTGTTCTCTGAAGGTTAGCAGAGTCAGAATATAAAATTAATGTTCGAGCGCTTTTTTTATACGAAAAAGTGTTCGAATCCTATTCTATAGCATAACGCGAGGAGACAGCTTTAAGCATTTCATAAATGGAATTTTCTAATATAAACAATTTATGCTTTCAAGATCTTCAGATACACCAAACCAATATCTTCACTTGAGAATTTGGAGCGCACAGGAAGACTAAATTAGATCTTCCTTGGTCCTTTGATGAAGCCAACGCATCTGTCCCTTAATGTGGTAACTCTTTCCAACCATCATTAAGACCACGAAGAGGTAAGGCGCATAAATTACAAACAAGAAACCCCATAAGAGTTGATAGATGTGAAGGTCTTCCATTTGCATAAGCTGCGGTCGATATAACCCAACCACACTACTGTCACGTCGTTGGTCAGGTTCAAGCTTCGAACTTTCCCCTCAACAATTACTCTCAAGAAAACACAAAAGAGGAAAGAGGAAAGGGGTGGACAAACGATTTCGGTCCGGTAATGAAGGCCAAATCCTTTTCTGTGCGTGCACTTGCACTCACTCACAGAGGCGAGGTTTTTTCCACGTGAGTTTTCGCTCCCTAAGTATTCGGCTCACGCAAAAGCCGAGAGAGAGAGACCTTTTTATTTGCAAAACTTCTTTCCCTTTCCTATAAAAGGAAAGGTGCATGTCTTTTGGAGTCCGTTCGCAGATTTGATTTTGGGGCGGATATGGATTTCCAAAAAGCTTTTCGTTTTTTCCCTCCTCTCTTTGGACTGAAGGGAACTTAAATGGAATTCGGAAACATTTTTTTTTGGTTCCATTTTGTTCTTTTAGGTTTATTTACGCTGAATGCTGATATAGAGAAGTGCGATATGCGAAATAGTTCACGAGCGTAATTGAAAGTGAAATTTTTTAAATTACAAAGATGTTTATACAGCAGAATGTATGCGTGTTGTGTTGTTTTTTTTTTTAACTATAATATCAAATCGTTCGTGACCCCCCCCCCCCTTTTTTAAATGCTTTTTCTTTTTTAAGATTCACTGTCGAGTCGCATTGTCAAATAATTCCAAATTTGTCTCAAGTGAATTCCAGGGTTCGAATTTTTATTTTTCAAGGAAAAATTATGTTGAATAGATTCCCTCTTTTTTTTTTTTTTTATTGAAAATCTTTGTAAAAAAAAAGGTTTTGTCCGAATCAGAACCGATGAAGAATCACTTTTCCCATTTATTTTATTGTACTTAAATATTAAAGATTAATGTCGAGAATAGATTAATTTGTAAAAAGAATTTTTTTATATTTTATAATTTTACAGCAACAATAGTTACGTTTCTCTTAAGTTATTTGTGATATATCGTTTATTTTAATATTTTATTGTTTGCTTTTATTTTGATGGTGAATTCAATGTTCTTCAGTGAATTCAATAACTTGTTCTTTTCGCATCTTCATTTACTTTAATTCTTTTTGCTGCTTTAAATTGACATTATTTTAGAACTTCAGAAGCTCCGTATGTTTCGATTCTGATGACAGGAAAGCAATGGAAGAAACAGTCGAATGAGGTTCGGGAAAAAAAGTCAGTTAATTCTGGAAATTTTAAACTCTTATCCTTCAAGGTAGAATTATTATTTTTTCCTTCGAATAACGGTATTCTCATACATATAAAAGTAACAGATAATCTTCCCTTCCCCCCTTTTTTTTAATTCAACATTAGAATTGTTATCAGAAATATGTAAAATCTACAAGTAAAGGTTTTTTTTATTAAATTTTATTTTGGAAAAAGAAAAAAAAACTAATTTGAATTAGAATTTGCCTCGAAATACTGATAGAGTGATTTTTAACTCAATTCCTTCAGTTAATTTCAACTTAGAAAAACAATAGTATGACACAGATTACATTTTATTTCAGTAAATAATGCATATTTAATCAGATTCAGTGTTACATTCTATTGTTAAATGTTAAATTTGCTTATTAAAATGATATTTCATTTTATGAGAGCTAAAAGCATTAAAGCCAACAAAAAATTAAATAAGGTCTCGTTGGCTGTACTTATGCTTGCATTAAAATAATTATTTCAAAAACATTCGAATAAGCATATTGTACTTCTAAGAAATTTCTTTATATATATATTTATAAAGACTCAAGAATTAGTATATGGAATTACATTTATATTATATAAAAATGATTTTCGAAATTTATTGACTTAGAACATGCTTAATCCTAAATTTTCCTCTAAATAAATAGCAAAGATTTTAAAAATCGAATATACGACATCATCATTAAAACAAATTTTGAAGTGAGAACAATCAAAGCTCCCTTCCATCGGCCATTTTGATTTCGTGAACATAATGTTAAAGCTCTTTGAAATTTCTATTACCGTCCTTAAATCTATACTATTTTATCTATTTGAATGTCAAAAAATGTATAACAAAAGACAATGAAGGATTCTGTGGAATTATATTGGCCTTCTAATTTTTAAAAATATTTTTATCCCTATTTTAATAATTCGTTTCTGAATTTTTCGGTCTTTAAAAAATATGTTCTGAAATATTTCCAAAAATCGGAGGAAGAACGTAATTCCTGAAAAACCTACATTATTTTTCACTCCTTCCAGTGTTTTTTTTTTTTTTTTTGGGTTTTTGTTCATAAAATAGTATAGATTTGAAGACGGTGTTAGAAATTCCGTAGGAGTAACATTACGTTCACGAAATTAAAACGACCGTAGATGGAAGCCTGAAGATGTAATATTAGACTAACATAATAAAAATGGCTGCCTCCCGATTTATTTAAAAACTTTCTTCTTTTTTCTGTTTCCTTTCACTTTTTGGAGTATTTTTTTTACATATAAATTGCCATAAAGCGCAATGAAGAGGTTACAAACAGTTTGTACAAGTTTCATTTCAGTTTATCACAAATTTTTCAGAAATGTTGGAAGGAAGAAATTGTTTTTAGTTCATGCGACTTCACCACAAATCATGATTCATTTTTAACCAGTTAATTTCCAGAACAATATGTTCTATAATAAAACAGCACAGTGTTATCATTAAAAATCATGTTTAACTGTAATATGAATGAAATAAAAAAAAAAATCTCAAGTTTACGCAAACGGTATACAATGTTCCAGTTACTTTTTTTTTCTTCGGAGTATATATATATATATTAAAGATTCTTCAATTTCAGCGTTTTTCTCATAGCAAACATTCTGAATTTTTCCCTACCAATTAGATTCGTATTTTTCAGTGTTTCGTTTATTATTATTATTATTAACCTGCAAATGCTGTTTATCTGTATTACGTTTTTATTCTTTTGAATTTTCATTTCGTTTTATTTCATTATCAATAATGAGCGGCAAATAATGTTAATTTCATATTTTGTTTTCAACAAACTTCAGCGGAAGAAATCAAATTAAAAATTCGATCATTAAAAAAGAAAATGTTTTTTATATATAAAATTAAGCTGGTATTCGATGCAATTAAAGAATTCTGTAACAAGATGGGTTTTTTTTCCGCCTCTCCTTCTTTAAAACATTTAATTTCTCGGCTTAGTAAAAGCCTATTTATAACAAGAAGAGAGGTTGTAAAATTCGTAGTTTAACAAAAGAAATATAAAGCATTTAGCTTAGCTGAGTAGATTTCATCTCTTCTTTTCTTGTCTCCCTATGCGGAAGATGTTTTTTAATGTGAGAATAAATCTTTTTTGACTTTTTTTTTTAATGTTCTAAAAATGATAAATCTTTCCAGTTTTAAATAACTGAATGTCTTTTTATGCTTATTTTATTATTTCTATTGTTTTATGAACAGTGCACTTTTAAAAATTGTTAATGATGCAAATATTTATCTTTGTTCCTTCTTAATTTATGTATGTACATAGATGTTAAACAAGAAAGGTATATGATATTTAATGATGAATGAGTCATTCATTATAGAACCTAAAATGAAATGAATATTTAAAAGTTACTGCGTGTCTTTGTTTTGAAATAACTCTATGTTTTTCTCTCATTGTTATAACTATTACAAGTGAATAAAAATAAAATTGTTAGTAGTAATTATGTCTGCGAAATAGATATTATTACTTCTGCAAAATGGACATATATTATGTTAAATATATATTATTTACACACACACATTGTTTTTGATAAAAATCAAAAATTCTTTAACTTTTGAATCATGTGAAACAGAATATTTCATAACAGAAACAAAATATTTTATTAGAACCAGATCTCATGTCTGGAATATTTCTTTATGACATTGCGCTAGTAATAAAATTTTTTGACTGTTATTTTTATTTTATTTTATTTATTTTTTACTCTTCGATTTTAGCTATTTTTTTTTTCTTTAATATTTTTGAATAATCCTCCAAATTATGGATATTTTATTCTTTCTATCGTAGACAGTCATTAATATATTCCTTCAAATAATTTTTTATTCCAAATTTGTTTTGGACATTTTTTTTTATTTATTGAGTCTGGGAAAAGATTAGACTTTTCTTTGTTCTAGATTCGAATTTAATCAGTCGTAAAATACTGTAAGACTAAATTTTTTTTGTTTCATAGAATGAAAAAAAAAAATGTTGATTTGGAAACAGTAGTTATTACAGAGCCCATTGGCACCGATCATGAATCAACCAGATTTAAAAAAAAAATATTTGTACTGGAGAACATCTCTCAATCGTACTATCATACATGACTTTGTCGAGCTACACAAGCATGGACTAGGTCCTCTTACTGTTTTTCTTTCGGATCACTATGGTCACTTATCTTGTCCTTAGTTTTTCTTGTAGAATGTGGAATAAAAAAAAAAAAACATTTCCCTTATCTCTCCTAAATTAAATCCAATCCAAATGTCTCGATTGTGTATTGGTTTCTCTCTCTTTTTCGTTTCGCTGTTAATTTAATTATTGTTGACAAATATCTTTAAATTTTACATTTAGTTAACACATATGCCATCTTGGAGGCATATCCGTCAACATCGGCGTGCTTAAAAACAAGACAAATAGCCAAATCGTGCCAAAATGTAAAAAAAACAACATAAACAATACATTATAAATGTACAAGTTTCATAATATTTAATTGATCATTCATATTTTGGTTCTTTAAAAGAGCGCTTCAGGTAATTCGAAGGTTAAATCAGATTAAATTTTTATTTGTTTGAAATATATTTTAATTATTACTGAATTATTTTATTGTTCGTTAAAATTAAATTTCATGTAAAATATTTTTTTCGAAGTAATACAATAAATATGTTTCGTTCCTTTTTTAACTGATTTTGTGTCCATAGTTTTTCTTTGCATGTATTAATGCTCAGTTGCATGTATTTTTTTCCTGTATGTATTTAAGTCCTTTTCGAATTGTTGCTATTCTTATTTTTAATAACAAAAGAATGAAAACGAGATTTAACTTTTCAGTATTAATTTGTAAATGTGTGGCATTGTGTATTACCATATTCTGTAAAATTCTAAACGCAGTACACGTTTATTTTTGAGTGTTTCGAATGTACAAATTAACGATGGATAGGTACAATAAGTAAACTTTTTCGTACTAATACGAACATATGAATTAAACAAATAACTTTACAAATATTTTGATAAAAAGAAATGTTTGTATTAATTGTAATTTATTGTTTTCTTTCACAGATAAAAGTTGAATATTTGGAGTTAACCAAACATCCGGTGTGTTCTGCATATTTTTTCAAAGCTGGTAAGAAAAACCATGTATTATATAGATTTCTCTGAGAACTATTAGTGATAATCGGTTTACATTTCTCAACAAACACTAATTTTAAAAAACCTTCAATCGCTCTAATAATAGTAGCCCAAAAAGAGATTGAATGTAATGATTATTAATTTTATTAGTGAGAGCTCTGGTTTTTGATGTTTTAACTAGATCATAGATTCTGTATACTCATCGATTACATACATTCAATTAAGCAATTTAACTTCTTCTCAAAATAGTCCTAAAACATCTCTTAAACTGCTGGATCTGGTTAAAAAAATTTGCTATTGAAAAAATTGCTTTGTTTAAGGAATAGGCTGGAATTAGGCCGTTAACTTGTGTGATCACCGAGGCCCCCTAGTAGCCAAATAGTCATGGTCGTGAGTTCGAGTCTGGCGTTGTATTCGTCGAGTTGTAGGTTCGAGTCCTGATGCCACTAAAGACTCACTGTGTAGTGAGGATGATGCGCGTTAAAATTTGTTGAGGATCCATGTCCTCTTGCTGCATGGAGTTGAAGCTTGGAGAGAAAGGTGACAAGTAAGGTGTCGTCCTCGTCACTTGACTGTGGTTCAAAACTGTGAAGTCCGTTGCCGACAAGCCCCATATAACTTCTTTGAGCGACGTTAATAAAACATTCAATTAAAACTTTTATTAATTCAGTCGTATGGTACATTGACGCGTTTTTAGAAAGTTCACTGTAATTCTGCGACGAACCCCAAAACTTTCTAGATTTACCATTCCGCCTTTGAAGAGATTCTTCAGGGTTGGTATCTGGAATCGATTATGTTAGAACTGAAAATCTTTGCTTAATGCCAAAGCACCCGATCAGAATATGGGGACCACATTTCCAAAAAGAAAGCTGTTCTAATTTTCATTAAATTTTGTGACGTTGTTCCACGTGCATCCATTTATGACGCAATACTCTTAAAATTTAGGAACTTTCTAAAACTGTGCCATTTTTGACTTGAACACGTAAATTTCAAGACCCATTCAGCAAAACAGTATAGGACCAGAACATGGAAAACATTTTGCATCAAAAAAGGAAAAAAAGTTTTGATTCAGATATAAATATTACAAAATACTCTGATTTCTGAAGGATAGCGAAGTTTAAACATAAAACTAATGTTCCAGCGTTTTGGTATCCGAAAACTGTTCCAATTGGGAGTCCAGTTCTTTAACGCTACGCGAAAACAGCCTGAATAAAAACTATCTACTTAAAATAATTTTTTTTAATATTCTCAAAATTATTGTATTCTTTTTCCATCTTTGTGACCACCATAGCCGTTTTTTTTTCCCGCGCCCCCCCCCCCCCCAACGGCCTTTCATGCGCACCACTGGTTGAGAATAGTTGCTGTTTATCCAAATCGTCATTAACCGATTGCTTTTAAAATGCGCATCTGACTGATAAAAGAACGTAAAAATTTAAGTTGCGTGATTTAAAGTAGTTCCCCCCCCTTAACTGTCGCTAATCCCCATGTGATTTTCTTTAAAATATTGTATTTTATAGTATTACGTAGTATTAGTTAGGTCATTGAGAAAGGAAAGGATTCGAAATAAAAAAAAAATCTTAAAGTTAACTTCAATGTAGCAAATCAACATAAAACATGCAACCGCTGAACGACGAACTTTTGAATGATTTTCTTTGCAGGAATGAAACAAAAATATTCCTTGTTGAGATTCGGTGAATAAAATTTATTTTTATGTTCAAATTTTCACGCTCTGTCGGATGGGAGCATTACTTGATATTTATCTCAAACAAATGAGACGTACGCACCTCTTGTTTTTGTAGAAGTGCCCTCCCATCTTGAGAACTTTCAATTTTTTCTATTGAGTCTTTGCTTACGTCACGCTTAGAATTAACGTGACGGACTTCGCAATTTGGAGCCTCGATCAAGTGACGAAGATGACACCTGAGCTGGCATCTCCATCTCCAAACTTCCATACATCGCCAACGAGAAGACTTGGAACTTTAACAAATTTAATGTGCATCAGCCATCATACATGGTGGGTCTTTAGTAGTATCGAAGATCGAACCCACGACTACATGGAAATAACGCCGAACGCGAGTTCGAGACCATGACCACTAGGCTACCGCGGCCATTGCGAACTTTCTAAGTTATAGTGTGGGAAAATCCAAAGGATATGTGTGTGTGTTTACAATGTCTGAATATATTATAAAACAATGTAATACAAGAACTTATGTTTCTATAACTTTCTTAAATTTTATATGAAGTACGTTCACTAATTTTGCCAATAATTTCTGATGTTTTTAAGGGGTCTCAGGACCCTTATTTTCAAAATTTTCGAAGTTTTGATTAAGAAAATAAGTTACTCCCCAAATTTTCTGAGCATTTTGGCGTCTAAATTTTAACGATACTACAAAAACTTGAAGAGTTCACGGGAAAAAAATAAATTTTGTCTCACTTTTTTTCTTTTTTTAACAAAAAATAACGCAGGATTTCTCAGAAATTATTTATCACATTCGTTTGAAATTTCATACACATGTTCAAAATAAATGTCTGTATGACTCATACATCAATTTTCTGACAAATTATTGACAGAAAACTTTTTTATGAATTTTAATTGAATTTTTTCTAAAAATTTTATAAATTTCTTAATAATTGCATTTAAAAAAAAAATTTCTCTCTTAAATTTTTTAAAGCGTACATAACTTCAAAACTGAACATTTCTCTGCTAGATAATATTATTTCAGTAAATCTTCATCAATGCTTTACTTCAGAATCCTGCGCGCAATACAGTACTGATTTTTGTAATTTTGAAAAAAAGTGTCCAATTAATATTTCTTTATTACTTTTTAATCTTTTTTAACTATATGAAAATATGAGAGGTTATGTAAAACGATTTATGAATATCTCATGGTGTAAAAGTTTCAAATTTCCGCTTAATTTCATTCGTAAGCTATACTGATTTGAAGAATGTTTTTTTGCGTACTCGGAAAATTGTAAGAGTCCTTAGAGTCCCTTAAAAATGCGTTCTGATATTCGGGCTTCCATATATTCAAGAAGTATGAACTGTCTATATTGGATTTTTCATAATACCCATGCCCATTATAAATTAATATTGATTTTGTATATCGAAAACAAAACTCTTATAAAATTTTTTCATTGAATTTAAAACTCATTGAAAAAAGTGTTATTAGAAGACTGAGAATTACACTAATTCCGTTATTTTTGAATAGTTTCAATACCTGAAATGAATTTATTGTATTTATCTATGAATATTATTTAAGACCTAAAATATCTATAGATTTATATGAAATATAGTATTAAAATAATTTTACGTTTGCGTTACACAGAAATCTGTCATAGCACCTAGTGCATTGTGTTGAGTATTGTTATAAACCCATATATTGCAGCAAGGTCGAATATAACAAAAACTTAAATATTTATCATCACATACATTCAAAATATTTATAATAGAAACATTAGATATCGGTAAATCGCGTCGATGGTTGCTAGATTCTTATTCGTCAACGACCGTGGCGCAAATGTTTCGTCTTCAGAATCCTTGCACGATGTATTTATCACCAAGTTGTGTTGAGTTCCTACCTCCCTGGCTCATGGGAACTACCGCAGGTGTATTATTTATGATGTATTTGTTTGCAGGAAAGTACGCTCTAATTAATCTTAAAATGTTTCTGTGTTCTAATGTGCTCTGTAAATGTGATTATTTTTTTGTGAATCGATATTTATTCTGCGTGGGGTTTAATTATTACTAAGAAATAGCAAAAATATCTGGATGAAATCATGAAGATTTAATTATTACTAAAAAATAGCCAAAATATCTGGATGAAATTTATTCTGCATATTAATTGATCTTTATGTACACAATGTTTGTTTGGTACACGTAGAATGAAGTTACTCACGGTATTGTAAAGTTTCAATTATGTATTATTAAAAAAAAGTAATCGAGACAATTACTTAATTTTTATTTATTATTCTCTACATAGGCACCATCCAGAGTTATTTATTTATTGCAGCGTTTCTTGACCTTTTCTAAGGCCTTCGTTGAAGAACTCAGCTCTTTGAACTCTAATCTTCATATTTCTCTGTAATTATTTCAACTTGTTGTTTTCAAAAAAAAAAAAACACATTAACATTATTAGTTGTAATTTATAATATTATGTACATAAGGATAAATTAATATGCAGAATAATTTTTATCCAGACATTTAGAGTATTTCTCAATAATAATTAAATAATTTACGATACCCTTACGAAAAATTATCATTTTTACAAATCGAAATGATTTAATTTTAATTTTTTTTTCCTTTGAAACCTTTGAATTTGACGTATGCTATTCGAAAATATTTCCCTTGTGAGTGGTGATAGAAATTGTTCAAAACGAGGTCACCTCAGATTTCGGACGCACATTTTCCGTGATCACCACCGGCTGGAGGATTGTCGAAACAGTTGAACTCGAAATGTTTCCTATTTCTAAACTGTAATGTTTATTAAATACTTGGCGTGAAAACTCTTTTTCGATAATCATTAAAACTGGGATCAATCAATTCTGTTGATTTCTGAATCACAGAATTATGCACATACGTAATAAATTTTGGGATTTTTTTTTTACCTCCTTATTCTTGATTTGAATATTATTGTATCGATTGCGATTCACCAAACAGTCTCCAAGTGTAACGACGGGTTCTCTGGACATGTTGAACAATATGTTGATGTTTGTTTGCGTCCCTCAAACGAGACTGTTACTGAGCGTTAATGTTTCCTTTTTAAATGAACTATTGGTTGTGGAAACCTAGTGCTCATGATCGTGGATGGTGTTATTCTCGTCGAGTCGTGAGTTCGAGCCTTGATGCCACTAAAGACCCGCCGTGTTACGGGCTGGTACACGTTAAATCTCTCTGTTTTTGACTCCAAGTTTTCCCGTTGCCATGGAATGGAAGTTTAAAGAGGGAGGTACCATCTCCAGTGTCATCCTCGTCACTTGACCGAGGTTCAAAATTACCAGATCCTTCGCCAATAGCTTTCGTGTTGCTTCTCAGTGTGCGACGTTAAAAAAACATTCCTCATATCAAGTTTGGATTGTTTTGATAAGAGATTATTTTTCCAAGTTCTTGTGGTCAGTGATCGCATCCAAGTGTATCGAAGGTTTTCCTGAGAATGTTGAACAATATCTTGATCTTTGTTTGAGTCTTCCAACGATTTGTCTATTGAAACACTCGATATTCTTTCTTTGTTTACATAGCGTAAAATGTTTAGGCTTTCATCGACTCTCTTTTTCTTTTTCAAACATTTACATTGACCCTTTGTTTTTCCTTTTTATTTGAAAATCTTCTCTCAGTTCTCTGGATAGTCTATTTACATTGCATTTTATGTAATAAAAATGATTCATTTATCTACATACGTCTCAGTTATAACGAAATGTCCCTGAAGTGAACTCTTCCGATTTCTATAGCGTTAATACTGTCTCCACAGTGGAACCTTTCGGACTTTAAGGATTAAAATTATATTGAGAAGGGAGTTAGAGAGATTGATTAGGTTTGAGGATTGTTCTTTCTTTATAATATTTCCATAGTTATCCTGCCTATAAAAATGCTAACCAAAAAAGGAAGAATACTATCTTCATCTAATTGACAGCTTTTCACGAATAATGCTATCGCTGGTCGGTAGTTCTTTGCTATTGAAAATCAGAAGGCTCTTCACTCTTTCCGAAGCTAATCAGGATTTGTCAATGGCGCGTTGCGACCTTCATTGTTATTCTGAGCTATTCAAGTGCACACGTGGCCAATTCACACGTTCACATCTGTTTCTGGAGATGAGGGCACAGGAGAGTTGCTGGTGTATGGCCTCATTCAAATCCTCTCTCACACAATAGCAGTAGATATAATCAAACTGGCTGCAGCAGCAAAAACAGATTGCAGCTGGAATTAAAGTATATCCCCGTTCCTATTCCGCACAATAACATTTATACACACACACACATATATATATATATATATATATATACATATTCGATATAATGTGTGTGTAATGATCTCGCATAAAATTAATTTAATTTCTTAATTTTTCTCATTCTCCAACTCAAAAGTAAAGAGCCCATTCCTATTTTCTGATCCATAACTATCCTTTTATTTGTTAGATCATGAGCTCGTAAAATCTGTGGAATCCACTTTAACGTTATCATAAATCCGTCATAAATAATCCCTACTAGAGTGATTGACGTCATGAATATCCCTCATTATTCCTTCATCTTATACCATGTGATCTGGAGAAATCCCAACTATGAAATTAATTGCTAGGTAAAATTCTCTCTCTTCTGCTCTTCTGATGTAACAGTAGGTAGAGCTGCGTCTCCTACCGTATGGATACTCTCTCTCTCTCAGCTAAAATGAATTAATAATCTTAATTGAAAAGAAAGGACTATTAATTCCAATCATGCATTTACAATGTTTTATTTTTACTTATTCAGTAATATATATATACTATCACTCAATTTCTTAAAAATTGTAAAGGTAATATATATTCAAAAAATTTACAAATTCATGTACGAACATCTAACATTATTTTTCAACGTGGTCGCCTACGTTCTCAACGAACTTTTTAAGTTGAGGAATGAGCTTTCTTACCTTCGAAGCAGTTTCCTTTTGAAAACATAATTTCACCCATAAATGATTTCAGAAATGTAAAAAGGTGAAAATTTGAAAGTGCCAAATGGGGGCTGTAAAAGGATTAGTGATGACGTCCCAACCGAATGAGTCCAAGAGTTGCTTTGTGGCGTTGGCTGTGTGGGGACGTTCATTGTCATTCAATAAACTTTTTTCGATCACATTCCCCCTTCTTTTGTTCTTCATCATCCTCGGCAATTTTTAAACGATTTCTAAGTACCTCGGCATTAATTGCTTACCCCTAGAGCAAAAATTCAACAAGGAGAATCCTTTTGCGGTTCCAAAAGACAGAGGCCGTATTTTTTCAAACCTAAATAATGGTTTTGATTTTTTTCCCCTACAAGCTCTCCGCTCATGATATCACTTGTACATATTAGTATGGTTCATGACATTATCCCAGTAAATGGTTTTTACTTCGTTAAAAATCTGGAATGGCGCGTTTTTCTTCTCGGAAAGAAAACTGAATTACGCTACTCAACTCGCAGCTGGTTAAATTTCAGAGGAGGCTATTTTTCCAGCCATTACTGCAATCCATATGCATCCCCTCCTTGTTGTATTGAGTATCGTTTATGGATAGTTTCACTGACATCATCAACAGTCTCTAGTTGTGTTGGCGGATCTATTTAACGCATGTGCAGTAGCTGGAATATCACTAGTCGTAATTTAGGCATGAGTGTCTCTGACACACAGAAGCAAGTTTTGCGTCGGGGGTATTTGCAACTAGCAGTTCTAAGCTGTGCTGTCATCTAGTGTTTATGTTCTGGATCATTTTGGCGGCTAGATGCATCCCTGCCACTTTTGGGATGGTTTTTCCACGCCGTGTCGAAGTAGAGGGATTGGAACTCTCGATCTGTTAGTCTGGAGAAAACTCTCCCGGTTTCCTTCTGCAGTGCCTTTAACAACCAAGTCAAAGGGGGTTCTCTCATTGGGTTAATTACTGAAGATTTTTATTGTTGTCATTGTAGAAGTCAACCGTCGCAGATTGCTAGATCCTTTGCCAAGACAACTGTAGCTACTGCTTGAAACCTTTCACAACTTTTTCAGTATATGAGTCATGTTGATAATTTTCTCAATTTTCTTAAACCATTTGGAAAAATCCATCTACCCACCAAAATTTTTTTTTAAAAAAAAAAAGAAGAAGAAGAAAGAAACCACACACACAGCCTTCACCAGCTTAGCTCTCACGAGAAATCTTTCTCAAAATAATAATAAAAAAAGTTCTTTTCGTTTTGCCGAAAAAGTATTCGGCGCGTTGCTACCATTTTCTTAAAATAAACGCCCAAAATTTGAAAAACTATTTTGCATTGAAATGGCTCGTGTGCAGCCATCTCATTCATCTGAAATAAAAGTTCAAGTTCAGTCAATGGCTAGTGTACGTGGGTAAATAAAAAACAGGTGATGATCACAGCAATCCGTTTGAGTCATGACGCCGGCCTTCCTTCCCATCGTTTCGCTTCCCTGGACGTCAATTGAGGGCAGTAGAGCCTGTAATGGGATGGGGGTGGGATGACTGGGACATTCACCCTTTCCACACAAAATTTCTGGGACCTCCTCTTCTGCACTCTTCCATGATGAGTTAGTCTGGTGGTCGATAGCCAGGAATTCAAGACTTGGTACTTCCTTCCGAAAGATGACGAACCTTTTGTTGGCTCTAAGAGATTCATTACTGTCTGCGAATTTTAATTTTATGACTCCCACAGGTTTTTTTTTTTTAAAGCACATGTTTAGAGATTATACAGTTATGTGAAATAATACCCAATCATGTTCATTACTTATAATATTAAATGCATTGTAAGTAATGAACACGGATTATAGCGCGCTCTATATAGATGACTTGTAAATAGCTAAAAAATAATGTACGAGATACTGTTTGAAGATTTTAGAATTGTAACCTACGATTTTTCAAAATGATCTAAAATAATTAAGTGTTTCTAATGTTCCCATTAACTGCCATTTTGATTTTGTGAACGTAATGTTGATCCTAGTGAATTTCTACTACTGTCCTCAAATCTTTGATCTTTTATCTATTTGAATGCAATAAAGTGCACCTGAAAGAGCAAAAAATGATACAGATTTCTGCGGAATTATATTCTTCCTCCGATTTTTGAAAATATTTTAGAACGTATTTTTCAAAGACCGAAAAACTCACAAACGAATTATTAAAATAGGGCTAAAAATATTTTTGAAAATTGGAAGGAAAATTTAATTTCGCAGAAATCTTCTCTAATTTTTGTTCTTTTGGATGCACTTTTTTCATTGAAATAGATAAAAGAGTAAAAGTTACGGAAGAGAGTACGGAAGTAGAAATTCTGTAGGATTAACATTACGTTCACAAAATCAAAATAGCTGATAGAAGGGATCCTAAAGTATTTTTTAATAATTTGATACTTACATTTCAAGTTTAAATGGATAGCTATATTCTGTTTGCAATACATAGGTTTGTGTGTCTATATAAATGTATTATTAGAGATAAAAGATGTTGTTAATAAATAATAGGTGTTGTGTGTTTCATGATAAATAAATTTATCGTAATTCTGTTTATTTCAATTTATTTTCTTTTCCGCTTTTAAAATCACGAAATTCCTCAGTCAAGTCTTGTGCCGCAGACAATCAAGAAACCCTTTTTCCTGTTGAATAATCTAAATTTTTAGGGGATTTCCCGTTTTCCACCTCTCCTACATAAGATGTCTGCACAACTTGACACTTCTTTTTCTTCTTTTCTCTGGCTGTATGAGCCATGCCGTCATGTGCGGTTCTTTCGTCATGGCTGGACAGTACATCAGAAAGAAAGTTGCTTCAAACGTCACCCGATTATGACGAGTATTATCATGATCACAAATAAATCCCTTGGACTTAATTCAAACTAAAAGGACTGCCAATTATTTATTTTATTTCATCGAAAGTAACATAACATTACCCAAGTTATATCATATATGTATACACACCATACTTCGTCTATAAAATTTAGAATTACGATACTCTCTCGGTAATCCGGCAGATATCGGACCAGATTATCAAAAATATTGGAAAATCACTATTAATGAAACATTTAAAAACGAAAATTCTGCATTATTTCAAAAAATTTCGTTCATTAAACATATGAAATAAATAAAACTAATCAAAAATTATCTGTTTTGTATTGATAGCGTACATTACTCCATTGAAGTAGTTTTGAATTAGCGATAATTTTCTTATGTAAAAAAATCGAATTACTGGTAGAACCGGATAGGTGGAATACCGGATAATAAAAGGAGTACTTGCATGTGATAAATACATCATTTTTCTTTTAGTCTATTTTCATATGAGATTTGTTTCAGATAAGTTTAAAAAAAGTTATAAAATTCCATATTTTCAATTAGGATTTTCAAAATTCCATATTTTCAAAAATAAACGACACAGAATGATAAATAATGCATCAATAAAAAAAACCTGTGGAAGTTTTATATTGTGAACAGAATAGATCACCCTTGTGTGTTCAGCGTGAATCTATTTCACGAAAGCTGTTTTAGAAGCTCTTACAGTGCTATCTCGCTGTTGAATCCGTCGTAGTGAACCAGATGACTTGATGTTACACAGCTGGCCACCTGAATCACCTAATAAACGATTTCTTCATTTGAGGGTTTGTGAAAGATAAAGTATATGCACCACCATAACCCATAAATTTATGTGAACTTACCACTGACACTCTACTACGTGTTTGGCAGGAATGCATACATCGAATCGACATTATACGTGTAACTAAAGGAAGTTATATCGAACACTTTAAAAAAAAACTTCCATGTTTTCCCTTTGCATTACTTATCATTCTGTGTCGTTTATTATGAAAATATGGAATTTCGAAATCGCATGAATTGTTTTAAATAATCCTGCGTATGGTATGAGTTTTATTTTATATAAGTTAAGAAATATTTTGTGTAAGCAATGAGTTTCATTTAATTCATACAGTTCTTAGAAGAACATTTCATATAGTAAGGATTTTTCTTACAAAAAATATATATAAGCGTAACTTTACGAAGAATTGTTATTTATTTTATTGAATTTGTTTGTGCAAAAAAATAGATACTCATTGTCAAAATTGTTCGACTTGAACTCGATTGACCTACATCATGAGTAATGGGCACATTTTAGTATGATTGTGAAAACAAAATGCTGTGAATCAATCGTCAAATGTCATTGATACGGTGACTGTCAAGTTCATTGTTGTATAATGACTTTAACCCCAAATAAAAGAGGGAACAGGACATTTCCTTGTGTTTTCTATTTTGAAGGAAAAACAGCCACAAAAATATCCTTTATTTTCTTTTCTGGTTCAGTAAGTATTGGCAAAAGCATTTGCAATTTTTCTGAGAGTTTGTTTTTAGACTTTTTTTTTCACGGGGCTTTATTGAAAATAAATCAAGGTACGGAAGGAAGCTTTTAGAAAGAAGGAGGGGAAAAAGTAAAAGAAATGTTTTTCCGGTTGCTTTTGTGTTGCGAAGAGCTAATTTATTTGACTGTATCGAGAAAAATTCTGTACAAAGGAGTGGGGGGGAAATTACTTCAGATGTCGCAATATTTTTTTCTGAATTTGATTTTTTTCCAAAAAGAGTAAATATTTTCGTAACGCTTCACTTATTTTTCAATTTTTTTCGGTAACATTTTAGTATTTTGAATTCCGATGGGATTAGAAACTAAAAAATTCTCTTCGAAATTAATTTTATGTTTGTCACTGAGTTTCAAAATATGCTTAGAAGAGTTTATTCGCCGGTGAAAAAGAACTTCAAAAGGAACGAAATAAATTTATTTTGAATTCTTAATTTTTATATTCGAAATTGTCAGTTAATGTTTTAGTTTTCTTTTGTAGTGTTATTTCAGTTGCATTTTTTCCTCTAATGATGTTATTTTTCTGTTTTCTCGAGGTTTAATTTTTATTCAAACATTGTAAAATGTTAGAATTTTGCTACAATGTAGAGTCATTATTATAATTAATAATTGCATAATTTATTATCTATGTTCCGGAACGTGATCAGTTTTTTAAATTTTAACTAGTAATATCTTTCTTTTTGAATTTTCCTCAAAACATATTGATATTAAGCGATTAATCATTTTAGTGTGAACAATATTTTTACATCTCTTATAGCATTTAATAGTAATAGAAAAAGGGAAAATATGTGGCCAAATATGACCCTTCTGCTTATTAACCACGTTTCAGATTTATAAGATCTATGAATTACGGATTTCTTCTCGGATGGAAATTTGTGACAATGACCATTAGGCTATCGAGGCATTTGCTAACACACGGAGCATCATGAACTGGCAGTGTCCCCCCCCCCATATACTTGCATAAAAAATAAACATAAATGCAAATAAATGCCACTCTAGATTTCAGATTGTGTTTATCCCGCCCTCCCCAATCTTTACATAAAGGCTGTCTTAGCCTTATGTCAAAGAACCTGATCGAAACTTCGAACACACTTTCAGCCAGAAAATTGCTCTAATTTCATGAAAGTTGGCGACATTGTAACACATACGCCCATTTATGATGCAGTAATCTTAGAATTTAGGAACATTGTAAAAATCCACCTTTTTTCGCTTGAATATGTAAAGTTTAAAGGTCATTTAGCATTGCAGTGTAGGAGAAGAAACAAAGAATTCATTTTACACCAGAAAAAGATCGATTCAGATGGAAATGAGTAGGATTATAAATTATGTTGTTTTCTGAAGGACAGTGTAGTCAGAATATTAAATTAATGTCCGAGTGCTTTTTTATCGGAAAAAAAACCCGTTCCAATTTCGAGTCTATATTGCTGGCACCAAAAATTAAAAAACAAAATTATGTAATGAAGAAATATATCCTTTAATTTAATTCAACATACCCTTTTAGGAGACATTTTCGGAATCTGAAATGGGTGAAACAGGCTGTTGAGGAGGGGGTGTGGAGTTACCTGGTGCATTCTTGGTTGAGGGACTGAAAAAGATTGGGAGGGGCTGACCTATGACATAAACCTAAAGAACGCATTCTTCCAACGTGTTGAATATAGATACTTATCATTCCGTAACACTTGTAAGAATTAGTATTAATGTCTCACTGTTAAATACGTAGCTTCTTGTTTATTTGTCCCTTTTTCAAAAAATACAGTTAATAAATACCTTTAATTTTATCGATTAAAGTATTAAATCAAAATATCGAGAAATTCGCAATAAATCAAAATCGAGATACAATTTGTAAGCCATTACTGACAGTAATCCTGTTACACAATTGCCGGTCAATTGATGTAACCAAATCTTCACCATAATCTCCAGACCTTGCCTAATCCATTTCTTTTCAATCTGATACTTTAATAGTCGAAGCAATCACTGAAACACGATGAATGTGCCTTTTGAAGCATTGTCGTTCCTTTCAAAAACATCATGCTGAAGACATACAATGGACGGTTATTCTTTTTCAAACATCGCATTATCTAAAAACTCTAAAAGAAGCTGCCTGCTTCCATTTTAGTCGCGGTTACAATAAAGGACGACCTAAGTGGAACAGAGTTTATAAATATGTTCTGTGTCGAGATATCGATTACACTGAAATCGATGTATAGAATTCTTTACTGCGCATCTGAAAAGCGTGACTCAGCTCTATATTAATAGCATATACCTACCTGAAGAGGAGATCTTACCTGGGTAATTGAGCGTGGAACAAGGTTGAATCTTTTCTTAGCGGTGGCTTAGAATTTTTGCTTCTGGAACGATGGTTTTTTTTCCTCGCCATTTCTCAAACAGTAGCAGGCACTGTGTTTACATCAGCAAAGATTTATAGATACTTTTTGTAAGTGTCTATGTAGGCATTTAGGTGAATTTGGAGTAGGTTAGAGGAGCAGTGCCTTACGTCTTACAAACCTGCCTTACGAAGGAGTATCGTGAAGTTTTTATTATTACTCCGAGATATCTGGAAAAAATGTATTCTGCATATTAATTGATCCTATGTACATAATATAAATTATAACTGTTAATGTTGACTGTTTGGTTTCAGATAGCCGTAGATTGAAGTAGATTTGATTGTTTATTGACATCGTACTGAGAATCAATACGAGGCCTATTGGTGATGTACCTCGTAATTTGGTACCTTGGTAAAGTGATGAATTCAATTGAATTGACACCACTCTCTCCAAAAGTTTTCACCACGAATATGGGAGACCTTGGAACCCCGACTATATTTAACGTGCATCAGTCCCGCTAGGGTCTGTAGTGGCATGAGGGCTCGATACCACGATTTAACGAAAACAACGCCTGTCGCGAATTTGCGACCATGACCACTTAATTACCGCGGCTACATAGATTGAAGTAAGCCATAGTATCGTTAAGTTTTAATTATCATTAAAAACAATCGAGAGTTAGAAACTTGATTTTTGTTTATTGTTCTTATTATAGTCATCCATCAGAGTTATACATTCCCCCCTCCCCCAACGTTTCTTGACTCTTCGAAGACTGTCGTTGTAGAGCTCATCCGATTGAATTCTATCTCTTCTCCATAACTGCGTTTTGTTTCAAAATCTACGTATCCCCGAAATCAAATAAATCAACAGGAATACCTATAATTTGAAACATTATGTACATAAGGATCAATTAATGTGCAGAATAAATTTTAATCAGGTGTCTTGGTTATTTCTTAGTAATAATTAAAACTCTTTGTGATACCTTTACGTATGTACAATGAGATATCTGCCATTTCTTCAGCATTTTTTTTTAAAAAAATTTACAGAGGAACTGATCAGCAGGTGGAATTAATGCTCCCTTGAAAGTAATATTCAATGTATCGTCTACATAAATATCGCAAGCAAAGATATGTTAAAGCAATATTATGAGATCTGTGGTAACCGAGTGGTTAAGATCAGTAATTTCATGACAGGTGGTGCATAAATTGAGACATGAACTCGATTCTTGATTCTACTTTAGATTCATTTTACTGCGTACTATTTGAGTGAAATCTGTGAGTGGGTAAAAGTAAAGTTTTATAGTACACAAGAATCAAATCTGACTACACTGTGGCAAATCATGGGTAACTGTGATCTAGACGTAATAAAGTTGGAATAAAAAGGGGGAAATGAGAGTCGAAAAAGGAGAAATATCGCTAGCGCATCACCCGTATTTACCAAAGACAGAAACCCACGGGAAAGAAAAAATACGCTGTGTGCCTCAGGGTTATGATTCCCGAATTTATTTAAAGAAGGTTAGCCCCTGAAGCATTGGAGTATGCTTGCTGTACGTTATAAATCAAACGAGATTAAAAATTCATAGGAAGTGCAGAGTGAAAATAACAAGATTTATGTATTAAATCGGGTGTTGTCATCATGATTTGACCGTGATTCTAAATTGTAAAGCCCTCGTGTAGCTCTGGAGTAGACTAATTTAAACCAAACCAATAAAATGTTAATAACCTAGACAGCTTCCATACAATGAAGTGGAAGAAGCGCCTTCTTGTATTCCACCTTCCGAACCGGGGATGGGAGGGGGAGAAAAAATGCTTACTTATAAAATGTAATCACAATGTGTTGAAATTATTTTTTTAAAAAAATACAAAAATAATGCTAATATAAGGCATTGAATTAATACTATTACTTTTTTAAGTTAGCATATTCCCATAAATATATATTTGAAAAATCGCCGTCACAAGCATCATGTGGTCGCAGTAGCTGATTTGGACATGGTCGTAAGCTTATGTCAACACTATTTCAGTCGAATCGAGTGTTTGAGTCCTGTTTCCACTAAATATCCGATGTGTAGTGAGGCTTGTACACATTAAATCTGTGAGGGCTCAAAATCTTCACTTGTAAAGTTAGGAGAACTGGGTGTCAACTGAAGTGTCGTCTTCGTCACTTAACCGTGGCTCGAAATTACGAGGGCCGACGCAATAGTTTTATGTTGCTTTTTGAGTGCGATGTTGTGATTGTGAATGCACTGATTGTGAATGCTTATCAACTTAGCACTGAGAAACAAGAGAAGAGCTACTCGTATTGGCTATCGGCCTCGTAATTTTGAACCTGGGTCAAGTGACGGAGATGACACTTGAGCTGGTATCTACTTCTACTTAATTTCACATCATGCCAACGGGAGGACTTGGAACCTGGACCAAATTTAAATGCATCAGCCCGGTTAATCGGCGGGTCTTAGTTGCATTAGGGATTGGGTCGCCGACATTGACCGCAAGACTACCGCGGCCATTAAGTGCCACGATAATAAACACTAAATCCATAACTTACGCCGTACATTTAGGTATTGTGTCTAACAAAGTATTCGTAACTATAACAAAAAATAATAATAACAAAATGATATAAAATCGAAGAATAAAAAAATCCTGTCTTTTCAATAAATGCCGGTTGGTATAAATAGTGGGCAAAACTTTTGAACGCAATGAAAAAAGCCGGGGGAGGGGGGGGAATGCGGCGATCGCTGACGGTTGATAACACTCTGACGTTGTCATCAGATAGCACTGCTGTTCAAGTCATCCTTCAATTGATTCAAGTGAGAATACATCGCTGTGAAAAACCTGAGTTTAACATGAAATTAAAGAGTAAAGATTTCACTTACGTAATAGTTATTATTGATTCACTGGAGGGTGACCGAACGCACCTTGGTAAGAAAGATCGTAAATGCGTGCTGGCTCGCTGATTACCCTGGAGGGCTAGTATGGGTAATCAATGTCCATGAATGAGGCGAACAGCATTCTGGGAAAGAAAATAAAAATGCAGAATTACTTTCTCCCTGCACCTGACACGATGGTACAGCGTCTTTCAATTACGACATCTTTAGAGTCATAAAACGCTGTGATGGAGACCTTGACAATGAACAGAGATTTTTTTTTTATCATCTTGTGCAAGTTATTTTTAATATTCAAGGAGGTGTGCGTTTCTTTCTCTTTCTCTGTGTAAGGATCATTGGATAATGTTTCAATATTTTCCTGATTAATAAATGGCTGGTTTCTGTTTCACTTTTATTCTTCTTGAATTAATTCACGTGCTTGAAATATATGTATTTTCAAAAGAGAATGACACGCGCGCGCATTAAGTTTTTCATACTAAATTTTTTAATACATCAGTTGAGTTAGTGTTTATGAGATTGATATTGTGGTAAGACTGCCTTTCAAAAACACTTCGGAATAAGATTTTGTTTTTTTAAATGAGACGTTATATAAATTACTTGATTGCTAGTGTATTTAATAATTAAATGTGTATCGAAATTGCCGAATTGGTTGGTAATACAAATTTTGTGAATCGTTAGAAGAGAGAAACGTGTATTGCACAATTTTAGATTTTTTTTTTTTTTTTTTTTTTTGTACAAAAACAAATGCTTGAAATATCAGCGTCATTAATTTTTTTATTAATACAATTACGGGTTTCCATTTTTCCTTTTCATTTTTGGTCCATACACATTGCCAATATATTTACATTGACTACAAATATCTACAAAACTTAAGGAATAAAAATATCAGATAAAGTTTTTAACAGTTAAATATTTGCAGTTTTTTTTTTTTTTTTTTTTTTTTTTAAATTTGCACTTATATACGCACAGCGATGTATCCTTCAAAGAATAAACATACATTTAGGAAAAATATGATTAATATTTTCAATTACATGTTAATTATATTATAATCGTTTTCTGTATATATATATATATTTGTCGAAAATTATGAAACCGGCACATGTTTTTGTGTCCAAAATAATTGACCTAAGACAGGAGACATAGTAACTATTTTTAATTAACAGCGTGACCTAAAAAAATGTATTTTTGAAATGTAATGATGAATGAATAGTTGTATTGACTTATTAACCGTGTTAAACTTCATAGACATTGCGATATGATGTTTCATCAATATTTCAATAATTGTGGGAAGGTCTCCTTGTTACCAATCAGGATTTCCGGGCAATAAAATTTTGAGTAGGGTTCAAAAAGTACCTGTTTCTGACAATCATTGGCATTCCAGGGAAAGTTGGTGTTACCAATGTGTATATTCATCTGTTAAGTGGGGCCAAAACAAATATGACACTGATTCATAGGTTAGCTTTTGATTTGGCAACCATCTGTTGCAAAATTTCCATTTTTAAAAAATTTTCTTAAGTTTGCCTCCTTATTTAAGTCATCAGTAATTTTGTATAAAAAATACAATTCGAATGAATTTTCCTTTTGAAATAGAACGTTGAAACTTCCAAGTTGTTGCTCAATAAAAATGGATTGTACGAGGCAACTTAGGGTGTCGAACGATCTCTACATTAAACAGAGGTCGTCTAATACCCTTAGCTGGGTGCAAAGCATTTGACCTTCAAGACGATACCGTACAACAAAGAATTTTTAAAAAATATTAAGAGTGATCTCTTATACCTTTGTAGAAATATTTCTCAGGGCAATCGATTGCATGGAAAATTGCTGGTCTCCCACATTCTATTTATAGGAATCTCCTTCAAGGCCCACCCCTGTAACAAAAGACATAAAAACGAAGGGGGATCTAAGAGAGTGTGAGGAATTGTGCAACAGGGGAGAACTTTCCCTGCAGCATCCATCTCAACATATTTCGAATAGTTCTCCTCCGTCCCTAGGAAGAAAAAACAAATAAGTTTCTTGCATCTGGCAACGCGCGTGTCGTCTTCCCCCAGAGTTTTTATGTACCCTGTTTTTCTTTCTTTCTTCTTGATTTTCTCTCTTTCACTTTTTTTCTTTTGGCTTTTTTTCCTTGTTTTCTTTCCTTCTTTTTCCCCCCCCCCCTTCTTTTTGACTGCGGATGGCAGAGTCGGTTTAGACATCTTCTTCTAAAGTTCTGCCATGTTCCTCAAAGAAGAAAGAAAGAAAGCTAAAAAAGAACGAACGCGCAGGGAATGTTTGCTAGAAACAGTGAATAAAATATGCTTCTTCGCGTTCCTTATGTGCTTTTCACATTGAATATGCGAAGGTAAGGGATCAAGGGAATCAATTCAAAAAAGCAGGAACCTAGTTTCCATTTTGTGTCACCGGGGAATTCTGATAAATTTTTTGTTATCGTTGACGTTCGTTTTTTTTTTTTTTTTTTTTTTTGCTATAAATTTTATATTCTACTAATAAAGTGTCCTCGTGTTTATTGCTCAAGCCATGAACAATGGATGCAGATGCAATACATAAATGAGTGTTCTTATGTTTTGCTAAATTTTGCTTGGCTTCCTTATTTCAAATTCGTTAAGCTCTTGACAATTATTGAGTGAAAGAGGAAAAATGAAATTTAATTTAAAACAAAATGGCGGTCCTTTTTTTTCTTTGTTTGTGATCTATGGCATTTTCCAATATTTTTTTCCGCAGATGTTGAATTCCCATTGTGTTATATATATTAACCATATGTTGGCTCACGAACTATGCTTTCAAACACTTTCTGAGAATAATTTTAATCCATGGAGTTTCTTATTTTTCTTTTCAAACTTAGATTATTGCTTTTTCAGTTGCATGGTGAAATAAAAAAAAAGGGGGGGAGCACTGCGTTATTATTCATTTATCTAAATTTCGAAAGTATTTGAAATATTTATTTAAAGATCTGAACACTCACATCCGGAACTGTAAAATGATCATAAGACTGCTTTCAGTTGTTGAAAAATTACAAAATCAGAATTTGCTATCGTTATTATGGTAATAGTTTCTTCTCTCAGGTAATACCAAATGTAAAGTCTTCTTCCCCCTTATCAACAGTTAACTACATGTGCAAGCAATTATTTTTTACGAAGCTAAAAAGCAATACGAAACAATTACCGTGTATTTCTTCGTAATAAAGTTAATATTCACATTTATTTTACTTTTCTTTTTAACTAAACCCACATGAAAACAAGGGGAAAGCAAATTGCTTCTGAGATTTGAACAGATAAAATTGTATTTTCATTAAATTAAATGAGGTAAAATTGTTTCGACTTGCGTTCGTTTTATGAATTATTAAATATTTGAAATTATTTAAGGGACACAGTACTCTAAAAATGACCAAAATTTCGAAAAAGATTTTACTACTTTATTTTAATTGTATGACTTTCCTAAAATATGTACCAAATCTCATAGCTTTAGCTACAATATTTAACAAGTTTTTTAAGTTTTCTTTAATAATTTGCTAAATCATTTCATTGATTTTCAAAATTTTAATGCTTTTTCTCAACTTTTTATTTTTTATGACGTTCGTGTACTTAAAATACTAGGGCTGTTTTTGTAATGAATGCAAAGTTTTGTAGGAAAAAATTCTGGTTTTTTTTGCATAATATCTCTGATAATTCTGTGCTTGAAATAAGGATATAGGGGTAAATAGCGATTTTTTAAAAATCCGCAAAGTTAGATATAGCCGCTTTTGTTCACTGTTTTTCGTAATATCTGATGGAGAAAAATTTTTAAACTATAAGTAATATTGGTGCAACTAAATCCATGCATTGAATTGTGAGAAGCACTCTTCTAAAGAATTGTTTAAAAACATTCCAATTAGTAGATGCAACAGGAATTTCAAAATATCGAAATATTTTGAAAAAAAAAATCAAAATTTTATATAAGTGTTTGTTTGAAATTAAAGTTATTTAAAATTCTGAAATGCGTGCGTTCTATTTTATGTGTTCGAATATGGGAAGTAATATAATTTTAAAAAAATTTTCTATTAAAAAATATAATATTAAAAAGTTGCTTTTAAGGTACTGTGTTATCTTAATCAGAAGAACCATACAATTAAAACAAAGTCTATGAAAACCTATGTTTCCACAAAAGAAATTTTTGTGAGAGAAAGATAAATTGTATGTTTAATAAAATATATTTATTTCATTCAAGATAACTTTGCTTTGAAGGAATGAAAGTTAAAGAAAGAATAAATTTGGTTAAATTTAACTAAAGAAATAACGCAAAATTTCAAAACTAGATGCTGATAAGCAACTTAATATTTTTATCGCAAGCGATATTAAAAAATGTTGAAAATAATTTTTAGCATAGAAAAAAGAAATGTTAATTATTATTGTTGTCTCGTAAAATATTATTAAATGTGCAACTATATATTTTGTAGAATATTTAGTTGTTGTTTTGTATTTATGAAAGTATAAATGAAAAAAAAAAAATGTTGCTCAGTCCTTGTATAAAATTATTTCTTTTATTATTATTATTTACAATAGATGAATTCTTCAGATCATATTTATGGTCTTCAGTAATTTGTTTCAGAAATTACTGAAAAATTTTGACAAATTTCGTAAAATAATTAGATTATTGTTAGGTTGCAGAGTAATTCAATAGATTTAAATGTAAACACAGGATGCTTTCACTATTTCAAATTCAGAAATCTCTAGAATTCAAGTGTACTTTTACATAATAGTTATGGTTTAACGTTTTGCTTTTGGAAAAATTTACTTATGAGCAAAGATTGGTAGTTATCCACACAAATATTAATAAAGTTAGAATTGTATTTTGCGTTAATTTCAAATTTAAGTTTTCCCCGTTTTGTTTATTTCAGTTGGGAGTGGTAGTCGTCTTGTGAAATATGTCTCGAACATTCACATACGTCATCCATTGTATTGTAATTTGTATGGCAGATTTTTTTTTTTTTTTTTTTTTACGTATGGCAGAAGTCTTACAAATCGTTTCAAATTTAATCTAATAAATTAGGACCAGTAGAATTCATGATGAATTTTCCATAAATTAAATATTTTCAAGCAACATGTTAAATCTAAACTACTGAACACGAAAATGATATCCTTTTTTTCTTTTCTTCTTTCCCTATGATGAGAGACGTTCAAGCAGTACCCGTGTTATGAAACGAAAAGAGGCTACTCACTCTTGTCCAATGATCGCCTTCCTTTTTTCTAAGAAGTTAATGCATATAATACCCTTCGCACTCCAAAGGTCGTTTTCATGAGACAGTTTTCGCCTTCTTTGAAGCAGATTCATTGGAGGCAACCCATTGTTGTTCGATTTCCAGTGTTTTTAATGATAAATCTAGGTCTCAAAGACATTGACAACTCGACGCGCTCAAAACACAAACCAAAGAATCAGTCATATTTATTTTGGAATCGTTTAACAAATGACCGACTTGTCTAACAGATACCGACTTGTCTAACAACGTCATTTGTCGTTTATTTTTGTCCATCTTCATTTATACAGATAACCAGCAATACCTCTAATAACTGTGTTGATATATAACTTTGAAATATGACAGGAACGTATCTTTAATTATTCATATTTTGTATAAATTAGTAAGTAAAATGGAGACATTAATTGAACAACAGAAAGTTCTATTTTTAACATGGACATAAATCTCAATGGAATAAAGTTATAGTTTCCATAATCACAAAATTATTTTGAACTTCGTAAAAGCTCCCAATTTTCAACTGTGATTTTCCAGCGATGAAATCCAAGTTTATATATTGCTTATTTTAATTCTTTTAAGATTTTATATGTAAAGTAATTTTATCAAATTGCTAAATGAGATTAAAGGCCCATGCATCTTGCACACAAAAGAGTTTTTAAATAAAAATCACAAGAATTTTGTTTTGCTTACAATTATAAAAAGTCCTTGTGCTATAGAGAAAAATGGATATTTTTGTCATCCAACAACGCAAAAATAATGTTGTTTTAAATTATATAATTGTTTAGATGTCGCAGGCAAAAAGTTGAAATTTTGTAGGTTGATGTTATTTCACTGCAGTTTGAGTCTTAACACAAAGTACAAAGTCATGAAATATTAGACTTGCTCAGGGAGCTCCTGAAATAATATGATCTTTAGTGGGTCTATTATTAGCACTTACCCTCTTCAAAATCATGCTTAGACCCCCTGTGTCTACGCATAATTTTCGTCCTCCCCAAAGTACTGTGGACTCATTTCACTCTAAGGCAGCACCACCCAAACATCAACCCCCTCCCCAACTGGAAGGGGGGGGGCGACTCCAAAAGCTCGTGAGTCATTCGCACTCCCTAAAAGCCCCTGCTTTCAATCTGTCCGCAGTGTTTTCACCCCCTTTTGCTTGTTGCTTTCGCCCATCAAGGTCGTCTGCACGAATATCCCCTTCCCTTTCCCCCCAAAGAAAACGTAAACATATCACGGGCAGCTGTGCAGGGAGTTGCTACCAAAATCTCCAGAAATATAACTGGCAATGATGCATTGCGTACATTTAGATTATTTTTAACGCAAGTGCACGTGCACACGAACGTAATTACTGTCTGCGTTTCTTGTATAAGCCAGTAAATGCATTTGCTTGTTAGAGAAATGGCGCATAAATTTTAATTTGAAATGTAAAGTTACCCATTAGAATTTAAAACTGGGTTAATTGGATTTGCTTCGCATTCGAATTACTGTTTGGAATAATGGCAACAGTGTGGGTGATCTCGAAGAAAAAATTTTAGGGAAAATTTAAGTTTAGTTCTCTCATTTTTGCGGAAAAATTACGGGGGGAAGCTTTTCTGAATATCCTTCAAAATTAATGTATTCTTATCACATTAAGCATTTGCCACTGTGATTATCAAAATTAACGCTGACGGAAAATTTATGTATGAAATCCACAGGTTGAAAACAAAATACTCTTTTTCAGTTTAGTCTTTTTTTTTTTACCTCCTATTCTTAAGCATTTTTGGGGATTCAAGAAAATATCGTTATGTGTTCAGCAGCATAAACACAAGCAGACAAAAAGAAAGGAATAATATTTCTTGGGAAAAAGAAACAATTGTTGTTTTTGGAATGCAATAAAGGCTCTTTTGAGTTATCAATTTCGTTTATATCTAAGAATTGAAATACATTAGAATGGAAAACTCTACTCTTGTGTTTTTAAAAGAAGTTTAGAATAAAAAAATGTCTACCAGTAACTTTTTATGTCAGTTTCTTTCTAAAATTCATCTTTTTTAGACCACTTTAATCCTTGAATTCGAAAAAAAGAAATACAGAAACAAAGCTTAGGTTTTCTTCATTTCTCTGAAAAACACAGGACGCAGTTTCTTTTCTCTCATGTTGAGCCATCCATGAAGATTTCTTCTTCAAGATCCGCACCAATAAATGGTGAAAAAGAATATGTCTGGAATCAAATTGTCTGTGACTAAATTCTTCAAAGAAGTATTGTTCGAAACAAGAAAGAAAATGTTTTCTCTCCTCCTTATAACAAGGATTTGGCGTGAAATTGTACAATAAGAAATATCTCAATATTCCTTGGATCGTTGATCGAGTGTAGAAGGATGGACAAGCTACTCTATCACGAGTTAATTCGTCGAACATCAACCGAAAAAAGAGGTATCGTCTGCATTTTCACGAGTTGATGCAGATTTGACGTTGATGCCTACTTACCATAAAATTTTCCAAATTGTTATTGGTTTATAAGTAGGGTATATCGTTGGTAGGTAAAATAATGGAAATTCTTGCAATTTTAATTATTATTTTATTAACATGGTTGTGGCTGCCCTCTTCAACAGCAACGACAGATGTTAACACGCTTGAATAACTAGCCGGTGGGGAATCCGTTTGGGCTTAGGCAATGTGAACTTTGCGAAAGTGACAGGACAACTTTTCTTTGGACCTAAAGATTGAAGGTTCGAAATGCCATGGACTTTCAAGGTCAACTGTCCTCCCCCGATGTCGCGGGGAAAACTTCGCTCCCACTGAAATGTTGACCCTGGATTTGAACACTAGCAGGTAGAATAGCCCAGAACTAGTGATTACATGTACTCCCGACACAAAAATTTGCTTTTGTATGTTTTAGAGTACCGCAAATAAATCACAACTAGTGATATACCGGCTATGGCGTGTGCCTCAAATGGACCTGCCGTCTCAAATAGCCACCTAATGACGTCAAATAGAAAATTCCTTTAGAACTTGTTGATAAGAGCAGGACAAAAGTGACTGGACAAGATTTCTCCGGACCGATATATCCGGGTTCAAATTATCACTGTCGCTCAAAGTCCACCGACATCGTCAAGGGGTAAAAGACATCACTCGCCGTATTATGTTGGTTCACTTTGAGCAACAAAAATTCGACGTTTATAGATCTCTCATATAACAACTTCCTGCGTGTTAATCCTTATGTAAAATATCTTCCAATTCTGTTAATAATGAAGGCGGAGGAAATCGTTCTCTCACTTTTCGCTCCAGATATTCCTGTAAGGGCTCAATAATGACCAGGTCTGGTGACAGACGGCAACGAGGCAAATGGATCTCTTCCAAACCAATTTGTTATGCGTTTTGATTCATTTCGCTGTACGGACAGGAGCTTTGTCCTCCTGAAAAAAGGGGCAGCCACCGGGGGAAATTGTCTACACCGTTGGATGAACGCGATCTTGTAGTACTTCGAAATGGGCTTCGACTATTACCCGATCTGTCTTACAAAATGCCAAAAAATATTATCCCATACCATCGAGGTTCTGCCTTCATACTTTACAGTTGAAAACAACCATTCAGGGAGTAATACTTTTGAGGAACGTCCCCAAGCATTATCTCTTCTCGTGGTGAGAAACAAAGTGAAGGACGATTCGTCAGACAAAACTACATATTTTCCGTTGTTATGCTTCTTGCACCGCATTACGCGTTTTTTTTTTTTTTTCCAGTAATGATATCAATATTGAGGGATTTTCATTTTGCAAAATAACCTTAAAATCCAATCCAAATGAAATGTTCTGCTCGACAAATGGGTTCTCCTCGACTGACGTGCCATTCCTCGTTGATTCTTATCTGACACCTTTCTTTTTTATGTTTAGAAGTAACACATTGTCCTTTTTGATACCGAACTAATGTACTTATTCTCGTATAGTCATTTGATGTTTGGCGACTATTGAAGAACTGTAAGGATACTTGTTTATTAAAGGCAAATCAGCCACCACCCTGGGGCCCACTGGAAAAATGAAACAGTTCCTTTCGCAGATCGTATGAATAATTAACCCAGTCATCGGTACTATGAAGGTTCCATTGCTTTTCATTACTGAAGATGTCTGAATACCATTTGCAGCCATAGGACTGCTATCTTTGAGATACGAGGGGGATTCAAAAAGTACTCGTATTTGAAGACTGATGACATCATTAAGATAAATATTTGAAACCATTGGTTGCTGTCATTTGGTTAAATGGAGCTGAAACAAATCTGACATTGATTTATAAGTTAGTTTTATTTTGGTAGTCATTTGTTGCCAAATCAAAATTTGTTTGCTTCCACATCGAGTTGTCGACATCATTTTGCTTCGATTTGACACCGTCGGTGAGACCTATAATTTACATTGTGCACCGAAAATCAAGCAAAAATCAAAATGTTGGGTTGCTTCCTGTGAATCTTCGCCAAAGAAGGCGAGGATCGTCTCATCGATCGAAAAAGTTATGACAAAGAATTTGTGAGGTGCAAAAGGTGTCATGATACCGAATACGAGTAACTGAGACTTAGACAGCTGTCTAGTGAGTCACGATGCTGACTAAAAACAAATTCTACGAGCACCACCTCTTTGAATTGATAAGTACTTATTGAAATACCCTCGTATGTGACGTGGTTTTAAAACTACGTTCTTTTGAAGCTTCCGATAAACTAGTGTTTTGCTTTCTTTTACTCTTCTGAAAATTGTGATCTTCAAGATACAAAGGCTTGTTGAACACTCTGAGAGACATCTTTTTTTTTTCCCAGCATTTTTTAATTCTGTGTTTATTAATTACTCGCGGACTTCTAATGCGGGATTTTGTTTCATATTTTTCTCTTCTTGATAGTATTCGACCTATTCAGAATTGTTGCAGTATCAGAAATAGGCTTGACTTCCAATAATAATTTCCGTAATTCAGTAATCTTATCAGGAGTAAACTGTCTAGCATTTGGCATTTCCAATTTAAACACTGAGAAGTTGCGTTGACTTCAATACTTCCTGTTTATGACGTCACTTAGAAAATTTGCACGTCACCGATTTATTATACCAAAGGGGAGTAAGTTTCAAAACTTTTGGGACGCGTAATTCTTAATCTTTTTATTTTATATTCAGTAGTTAAATGGTTCAAACAATTTTTATCCGAAGGGATTATGTCTTTAATTGTTGTTAATTAAAGACTTTATTTGCGTTTTCCATTGCTCTGAGTGCTTTATCTAAAATTTCAGTTGCAAAGAATTGGAACATCTAAATTTCTGTGCTCTCGGTCCAGAGCAAAATATTCGCTTAAAAATACATGGTGGAGTAGGAGAAAGCTGAATTATGATTGATTCCGATATTTATGCTTCAATAAATAAGTTTTCAAGAACTCTAAAAATTGCTGAAATAACCAAAAGAATTCTAAATAATTGAAAAATACCGAGTCTCTGGGGATTTTTACATTGGAAAAAACATTTCTGACATGCCAAATTTTTCTTCATGAATTCCATACAGTAAGGCGTCTGTCTACCGGCCATTTTGATTTTGTGAACTTAATGTTAACCCTATGGAATTTCAATTACCCTTCTCAAATCTTTATTATTTTGTCTATTTGAATGCAAAAAAAAAAAAAGTGCTCCTAAAAGAGCGAAAAACAACGAAGATTTCAGCGGAATTACATTTTTAACTCCGATTTTTGAAAATAATTTAGAATATTTTCAAGCGTCTTAAAACCCACAAGCGAATCATTAAAATATAATGAATGGTAGAAATGAAGGTTTCTTCGGAATTTCATTTTTCCTCCGATTTTTAAAAATATTTTTACCCTTTTTCTTAAAGATTCGCTTGTGGATTTTTCGGCATTTAAAAATATTCTAAAATATTTTCAAAAATCGAAGTGAAAATGTAATTCCTCAGAAACCTTTGTTATTTTTTGCTCTTTTAGGAGCACTTTTTTTGCATTCAAATAAATAAAATAGTATAAATTTAAGGACTGTTGTAGAAATTCTATAGGATTTACATTAAATTAAAAAGGACGATAGACTGGAGCCTTTAAGTATATTATCCTGAATACACAAGTATATTTTCTAAATATGCGCAACGTGTAATACCATTAAATATTTTTAGGCTAGTTACAAATGTTTTTCTTCCTTTTTGGGGAATACTTTAATTATCCTTCAAAATGCAAACATGCTAATGTACCAAAATCGGGCCAACTTTAACTACAAAATGAATCAAAGCAAATGATAAAATATGAAAATAGACGATGAATTAATAAAGCAGTAGATTATATTCTTTTCAGATATTGAAATTAAAGCTTGTGCTTTTATTAAATTTTTTTTTCATATTAAGTTACCGACCATTTTGATTTCGTGAATATGTTAATACTATGGATTCTCTATTTTTCCTCTTCAAATCTAAATTATTATTATTATTTTTTTTTTTATCTATTTGAAAGCATCCGGGGGGGGGGGATCCGCTCTTTAAAAAATATTTTCAAAAATCGGGGAGAAAATGCAATTCGGCAAAAACCATCATCATTATTATTTTTCCTCCTTCGGATGCATTCCTGTTGCATTTAGGTAGATAAAATAGTCTAAATTCGAGGAGGAAAGTAAAAATTCCATGTGATTAACATTGCGTTCACGAAGTTAAAATTGCTCGAAAACAGGAGACTTAATTAGTTATTTTTAGGTAGCCAAACTTGGCATCAGCAAATCCTTTAACAGTGTTCATAAAGATATATATTCTTAAGAATATGGCGAGGAAAAATTGATCATAATTGCAGGTCACGAGGAAAAAAAAACCAGGGGAAAACTTTGCGTTGTATTATCTTCCGCTTAAGAAATTATCTGCTCTATTGAAAATGGATATGAACAAATTTCGTCCTAGCTCTTCACTCTTGATGAAGTAATTAAAAAAATATTGAAAAATTTAGTCTTTGTGACAAGAGGCAAATGCGAAATTTTCTATCTCTTCCGGTAAAAGCAGATCTAATAATGGTCTAAGACGAAACGAATTATGACAAATGTGGTCGGAACATTCATCACATTATAATTAAGATTCCCGTTTAGCGGCCAGGCCATTCGATTTCGTGAAAGCAACGTTAATCTAATGGAATTTTTTTTACTTTCTTTCTCATTTCCTTCATTTTAAGTGATATATAATCACAAATTATTAAACTGTTATTCTTTCATATTTCAAAACAGAGGTGTTTTTTTTTTTTAACGGTTATTAATTTTTAGAAACCAGCATTGTATCCTTCTTCCGATACAATACAGCCTATCACTGGCTAAGTTTCGAATATGGTTCCGATCACAGTCTATGGACCTTCAACGATTGATCTGCGCAGTCAGTGCCTTCTGCTTTTTCAAATGTTCCCTTTTTTACAAGTTCTACGTTTTCACTTCTAAAAATATGTCTAAGCTCTCTAATGCAATAAGATTTCATAACTTGAGGAATATTAAGTTGTTTGCATTTTTCATGTATTTCGCTGTTATACAAAATATCTTTCGATATTTTTTTTAAATATTAGATGTCTGTACACACACACACACACACACACACACACACATATATATATATATACACGCACAAAGTGTGACATTTAAATAATCGGACAGCGCTTGCCCTAGCCGTCAGGCTTGGTGTGGAGGAGTGGGAATGAAAAGTAATTGGACTTGATACTTACGGCACAGGTGGCACGTTATTCCGCCCTTTTATCTAGTTCAGTTTGTTTTTCATCCTTGTTTGAGTAAGACGTTGTTGTGTCGCAGTGCCGCGATCATGATAAGCTTAAAGTCGAGTAGCGCATGGTACCAAAAAAATCAAGCACCTAGACAACGCGCCGACGCACAAAGCGCTGTCTGTGAAACAGTTCTTGGTTGACAAACTCATTACTGTGCTCGAGCATCCACCGTACTTGCCAAATCTCGCACCATGCGACTTCTATCTGTTTCTAAACGTGAAAAGTGCATTGAAGGAAACATATTTTCTGGCTGTAGAAGAGCTGAAGGCAAAAACGGCAGACTTACTAAAGAACGTGACATCTACTGACCTTCAGCACTGCTGTGAACAGTGGAAAATTTCTTATGGTGCGATGTATTGGTAGGGAAGGGGAGTATGTTGAAGGGGACTAAAAGGTATTTGTGTAATGTTTTAAATAAAGCTAATTTCTAAGACTAGTCCTATTATTTAATTGTCACACCTCGTGTGTGTGTGTGTGTATATATGTCACTATCACATAGAATATAGAATGTGATAGAGTAAAACTCATAATTACACATGTTTTATAATAAATTTCAATGAAATGATGGCATAAAATTAAGAGTAGAAAATCCTACTTTTGAGAGATAGGATTTTAAATTGGTGACATAAAACTCTTATTTCATTAATCCATACTCGTCTACATCAAACTTGGAAAAATTCTATTTTCAGCAACAAATAAAATCAAGTTTATTTCGCGAATTTTAATTCGTGCTTTAATCTAAAATTAATGTTATTTAAATTGCGTGTTTATAATTATGAAATCTTAATAATTTATGCAATAAAGAGGTTTTAAGCGAAGATATTAAGGAAATATATTTCACAATTACACAAAGGGCTCTCTTAAACGTGGTGGGATGTAGAGAGGAATTAAAATGGAACTAAATATATTTTTTAAATTAATTTATCTAAATTATATATGATAGAAGGAAGAAAATTACTTTATTCTAATTAATTTGTATCCTCTTGCGTGAGTAATTAAATTGTCTTAAGGTAAATGAGACACTAAGATGCTTGAAAATTTATTTTTTTAATTTTGCTGCTCAAAATTTGAGGGAGCTTCGCGGATTCTATGGACATGTGATTTATGACAATTTAATAAATAGAACGTTTGAAAATTGAATTTTAAAATTATAAAGATTTGTGCTACATGCACCAAAGAGAAGAATTTGAGTATTTGCCTGTTTCTCAAAATGTGATTTTTTTTCGTATTCTGATATTTCCCCCTCAAAATTTACTTTATCCACACATGATGCAGATATTTACCACAACAAAATTAGATTATTTTCTCAGCCGTGAACTTAATTTTTTTCTGATAAACACGTATAAGTTTTACGTGTCATACAGTATTTGTATGAAAATTGAGGGAAATTTGAATCATAAAATTGAAAATTTTTAAAATTTATTTTAATTATTCAAATAACTATGCTCAGTGTATAGAATGTTATATTTATGAGTACTTTGCATGTTTTTAAAGTTATAAAGGCAGTAGATTGTTTATGTAAGATGTATCTAAAGGTAGGTATATCGTGTACCTACTTTTAGATACACTTACAAATGTCAATACACACAGCTCTTGATTATTAATTGTTCGTGTATAATTATTTATTAAATGACATTTATGCATATCATTGTTGTTCTCTTTGCATAAACAGATACAGATATCTAGTTATTGAAAAATGACTTCCATTGCTTCTATTTTAAAAACGTAAGGATTATTTAAAGTTGTCATAAAATCGGCTCATTTTTCCTTGTCGAAGGTATCCAGTTACCCTAAGATGTTGCAGCAGGTTTGCGAAGAATTTTAATTCAATGTGGTGAGTGTCACAATAGCTTCTTAATTTTGAAACGCTTTCTTTCTTTCTTTTTTTTTCTTTTAGCCTTTCTTAACAATAAACATTTTACATTTATACTTAAAGAAAAAAAAAAGAGCCGCTTGAAAAATGTGTTTTTGTTTTGATGATTTCTATACTTAGAATTGATTGTTTATTAACGTTGCTTTAAGAAGCGTTAACCCGAGTGTTATTGGCAACGGACCTCATTGTTTTGAACTACAACCGTCAAGCGACGAGGCAAACACTTGAACTGGTCCCCACTCCCATAAGTGGGATATGTGTACACACAGTAGCTGACTGGTCATGACATGGAGCTGTTGGCCGTCTAGCCGTGTGTTCATTTCTACGAAAGGTTGGTTATGTATAGCAGGGGTATTCAACCGTTTAAACTTAGGGGAACTCTTTGAGCTTACTATTTTCATGAAGAAACTACTTCCTCAAAGAGAAGGAAAAAAATAGGATATCAAAGCTTTATTCTACTCAAATTTACAAAATTATTATTGCATCCCTATTTTATCACAAGAGAAACGTCTTAGTAAAATAATGAATAGTAAGGTAATGAATATTTTGTTGTTGTTGTTTTCTAAAATATATTCTATGAATAATGAACATTAGCAACTATATTTTAAATTGCAACAAATTAATAAAAAGAAAACTTTTAATGACATGGCTGTGATTGTTTTTTACTGCAAAATATTTTTACGTTAGGATTAATTATTGAAATTTGCAACCTAATGTCATCTTCAGCAACCAATCCCTTTCTGTATTTTGTTTTGGTCGCAGCATACAAAGAGAAAGATTTTTCGCATGTACAGGTTGATACAAAGGCCATTAGATACTTCACAGCTCTTTTGGCAATTCTTTTCTGATGTCAATCCAAAAATCCATAATATCAACTTGAATAAAATTTAGTTTCAATTGAACGTCAGTCGATATATCAATTTGTTGTTTTCTTCCTTTTATTGGGAGTTCGTAGGTGTCACAGTCTTGAGAAGGATTTTGGATCTAAGATATTTTTTTTTTTTTTTTGAACAAGGAAATATTCAAGAAATGGTTTTTGCAAATCTGATAAATGTTGGACTAAACTTATTTTTACATTTTTATCGAGATTAGCCTTTACCGTCCACTAAAATATTTTGCAAATTAGGAAAGCATTCAATATTATCTTTGAAAATGCAACCTGTCCAAAATTTCAATTTTAAAAGAGTGGCGTCAATTTTACTTTATACTTGAAAATAGTGGTCAAATAAATGGGTGATTCTTCATATCAGAAAAAGAATAGAGATTAATATGTGACCTAATGCGTCTCGATTAATGTATTTGAAGCACGTGACTTTTATGAAATTTAAGATTTTATTTTATCCATAAAATATTTATTTATTTTTATTTTTAAAAGCAAACGGCCTTTAAGAATTTGCTCGTTCATAAAAATTAAAATTCTACTAAAATGTTCGGCTTGGATTAAGCAAATAGGGATCTCTTGCGGAACCCCTGTCAAAGTTCTAGGGAACCCAGGCTGAAGACCTCTGAAGTAGAGGATAGGGGTCATTAAATCTACAGGGGCTTGAAGTCCTCACATTGGCTTGGCGTGGATGTAAAGAAAGGAATATTAGCTAAGATGTCGACTTCGTCATCAGAACGTTTAGCAAAATTACAAGGCAGGCTAAGATCCTAAAAAAACGCTCCAAAAAAAAATAGGCAATAAACGGTATAATAATGAAAACGAGTAGGATATGACGTATTGAAAATAATTAATGAGAATAATGAATAACGTATTGAAAAAAGTCCGACTTTTTTTTTAATCTGGAAATCTGTTGTATATTTTCACAATATTTTGGCTTAACACGTTTGCTCACCTAAAAATTTTCAAATTCCTCTATATTATTTCCCCCTTTTCGTTATTGAGCTTATGTATAACTTTACGGACCTTTCATATAATCCAATGCCTCCCCTCTGTCACTGAAGAAATAAACTGCACGATTTTGTGTTACAATAGGCAGCGTCAACACTTCTTCTCTGGTAATAAACAACAATACCCTTACTTTAAAGGCGGACATCAGTTTTGATGCACAGAATATGCATTGTTAGCTTATAACATCTCTTGCCATTATTTCAATGCGTATATTCGTGGGTGGAAAAAAAATCAAATTTTTCCAGGCACATATTCAAAGCCCCTAAACAACAATGGCACAGTAAACGGCAGTCTATATTCAACAGGGGTCGTTGGAAAATATCCTGTCAGATGATCCATGGGGTGTCTGCCACCCCAATTCCCTCTTTTTGTTATGTCTGCTGCCTCCCGCACGCCCTTCTTTCTTCTAGAGATTAGTTTAGCATTGAGTGGGAGGGGTGCTACGGGGGAGTTCTCCCCCCACCCCCAAATGGGAACCTCTTTCCGCACTCTGGGGTCGCTTTGGAAGCTCTCAATCTTTTGAATTTATGGTTCGCCATTAATGAAATGTCCTCTGGATTCTTATAAAAGCATTACAGGGAGATAAGAAAGTGACGATTTTTATAGTCGTTTTTGGGAAGTTTCTGTCGCTCTCGTATCCGGTCGGAATAATTTTAGCTTTGAACGCCTCCTTCAGGAAAAAACAAATCCTTGAGTTTATTAGATGATACGAGAAAATTCGATCTAATTGAACAGAAAAATGTGCTTGTGGTAAAACATTTGTTGTTCAATAGCAGCTCGACTTACTTTAATAGCAGAGGGTAGGTTTAAAAAAATGAGAGAGTGAGAGAAAAGAAATGTTAAAGGAGAAGGGGTAGAGGGAGATTGTGCAATTGTCAAAAATCAAGATTCGAGTTATGTTATTTGACTGATAATGTTGCCAGATACATATTCCTTGGCTTATTATAAAGTTGTTTGTTATTTAACAGATTACTCTTTACTCGTTTATTTTACAAATCCTTTTTTAATAAAAGTCAATTCCTTGCCTTGAATAGTTAATTACTAGAATTTTCTATAATTGTATAGGTTTTTTTTGTGTATGTATGTATATATATATATATATATATATATACATACATAATTTTCAAATTATGTTTTTCAACTTAAGCATTAAAACTATTTGTTTATTCTTAAGTTGTAACATGGCTTTGCATCTTTATCTATGACTCACATTGTTCAATTTTATATAATACAAAATTAATTCAATTACTCCAAATCAAATAATACCATCCTAGAGAATAATATAACAATAAAAGTAAATTTATTGAACTATTTTAAATTAAATGATTTAAATACGAGAGATGAAACGTTTATACAAATCATTTTTTAAAGTTTTTCTCCAAACGATACAGCAATGATACAAATATTGATGTATTCTTTCTAGGGTTTATTTCATCAAATCTCAACTTATAAATTTCTTTCCGTTTTGATTTACTGATTCCAAAGGCCTCACTGTTCTTAATACTTATAATTAATTCATTTAGGACTGCTCTGTGATGAACAGAAACAAATATATTTACACGATGGAGCTCAAAAATTACTCGTGTTAGGAATGGGAATAGGGTAACTCATTGTAGCAATGTCTAGTGACCGTTTTCTCTCTTTTTAAGAAATCCATATGTATGACTCCCTTTGCTACCCCAAAAGTCTTCGCTTTCTTTGAAACAGATTCACTGAAAGCAACCCATCGTTTTAATTGTTGCTTGGTGTCTGGCGTATGATGACGAATCCAGGTATCATCGAGAGGGGCGACACACAATGACGACGAAAACTTCGAAACAACAATTAAATTTTGATTTGGCAGCAGATGGCTTCTAAATTAAAAATAACCTATCAATCAGTGTCAGATTTGTTTTGAAGCCATTTGACGGTTGGTAGAACACGCTTGCAACAACCACTTGCCTTTGCAAAGCCATCTGTCGTCAAAAAGAGATACTTTTTGAACGACCTTCGTACATCTTTTAGAAAATAAACCCAACTTAGACGTACAAACAAATGAAGAGCAAAATATGGCCTGCTTTCACGAAATATGTCGCAGAGAATGTTTTACCAGCATAACGTCAAAACCAAAATCCTGGTACGAATTACCTGGGCGTGTGGACGATTCTTTTTGCGAACAATTTTTCTTCTTATCACTGCATGCATAAGCATATCACCCGCACTGAGCCCTACATTTGAGTGGCATTTTGACAAATCAGCAGGGAACTGCATAAGCTGCAATGATAGGCAAGAGAGAAACCAGTAAAAGATCCAGTCAGTATTTTTTTTCTGAGGAGTTATCCAACATCTTTCCCATCGTGTGAGTTTCCCGCGTTGTTGACCTTTGCTGCCCACACACAACACAAAGAATACGTGGGGAGAGACGAAAAGAAAGTTGCTAAAAGGAGGGAAAAAAAGTGATCTAACGGCAGATAAAAAAAATAAGGTAAAAATTTCACACCCATCATTGTGTACATATTTCTGCACATCACCTGAAGAAATTGTTCCATTGTGAACTCCCTAACCGAAAGGGGATTCTCTTTATTTGTACATTTATTAACTGTATCAAAAATATTTTTATTGTATTTATAAATAGAAGGGGGAATGCACATTATATGTTTGTTATGACAGATTTCTTAATGCTTCTTCCATGTTTCGTTTTTGGACGTATGTGATAACATCTAGAGAAAAATAAATTGATATTTAAGTTACATTTCATGAAATTAAAATCATAAACAAACTCGTATAGTGTGAATACGTGATTTTGTACAGTTACTCCCCATAATGACTCTTTTATTTCGATGGAAGCATGTATTATTGTTCGTCAGTTTTAAATTTAGGAGCAAAATTTTCTTTCGGAGATTGACATCTCGGTATCTCTGCATGATCATACTTTTTTCGTCTTTTATGTAATAATTGCAATAAACAAAAAGAAAAAAGAATTGATTTTCAACGAGATATGCTAGATGGATTTTGGACATAAAATTGTGGGGGTAACAAATGTATGGAAATTAAATTTAATTAAAATTATACTCACGTTCTGGAAATTGTAAGTCAGAACTTTCGAATAATATTGATTATGTATTAAGTCAAGGGTTATGCACTTTGAATAAAAGATAATGTACTAAACTGTCATTAATTCGATATATTTAGACCACGGTCGCGCCGGATTATAGGGTGTTGATATAATTTTGACGGGGATCCCTAAAATAAATCCCTCTGGACAAAAATTAAAACGTATTTGTGTGTGTGTGTACTCAAATTCTGAATCTGTGTAGATGATATAAATATCCGACAAAGTATTTTGTCATTCTGGCAAACAAAAAATAAAGCATTGAAATTAATATATTCAATTCCCTTACATTGTTAAAAAAAAACACAGCCCCAAAGAAAAAAATCATACAATATAATGATGGTTAAAACAAGCTATGACACTCTAGTTACATGCTTACGCTTAATTGTTTAATTAACACTTGCGGAATACCAGTTGAACTTCGAGAATATTTTGTTGTACAGTACACTTACTGTATACTCCAGTTGTAATGTTGTGCAGACGGGATGTGTAATCCTTCAGAAAACATGAAACATTGTACTGAAATGAAAATTGACGGTTGCGATTGATACTGATCGAAAATGCCAGCAACGCTGTGTCGCGACCTGGGGTCAAGGTCAATGAACTCCCTAATTAATACGAAAATAAACGGCTTGTTTGGTGCCGTATTGTTTACGTACCATTGAATGCCGGACTAAAGAGAGGTTACTGTTTTTCTCCTCGACCTGTGACTTATCATAGATTGAATTTTTGTTCATTCTGACCCGTTTCAATGAAAGTAGTTTTGAAAAGTACTATTCCGATTTTCGACAAATTCTACTGACAGCTTATTTTTTGAAATGGAACTCGATTGTAAGTCGAGGAGTCCCTGTATTTATTTATACGTTTTAGAAAACTTTGTTGTTTATTAAAAGTATCTTTCTGATTTTTTGAGAACTCGGATATTCCTTTTTACACTCTTTCAAAAACTTACGCCTGTCTTCGCTTAACCTCAAACAACCTGATCGAAACTTCGAACACATTTCCGGGTAAAAAATTGTTCCAATTTTAACGTAAGTTTTCAACGTTGTAACACATACAACCATGTATGATGCAGTATTCTTAAAATTTAGGAACATTCAAAAATTACACTATTTTTCATGTGAATACGTTAAGTTTAAAGGTTATTTAGCATTACGATATAGGAGACGAAACATGGAACCCATTTTAACCCAGAAAAAGGGGATGGGTTCGGATAGAAATGGGTAGTAAAAGGACAGCGTTGTCAGAATATAAAATTGTCCGTGCGCATTTTTTAATCGGAAAAAGTATTCGAATTTTGAATCCTATTCTTCAACATTACGCGAAAATAGCCTTAACGCTAATCTTTTGAAGAAAGTTCGGCTAAAATTATTTCCAAAATTTTAAACCACAAAATTTATCACAAACTAGCTGTTGATGTATTGGTGCAATCACTGATTTTTATTTACGATTATTTTGTTTTTGAAACGAAACTTTTAAATCTCAACCAAGCGATTGAAATTCGAATATTTTATTTAATTCGGTTCTAAGAGAATTGAAATGTCTAAGAGACAAACTGTGGCTTACTCTGTTTTCAATAGTCGTTAAACCTGCTGTTTACATTTTTCATTCCATCATTAATTATTCAGCCCGGATCACTATGTTATTCATTAAAAAAGTATCAACTATTTTGAAACACCTTTTCGACAAATGATTCAGTTCCTGTCTTAGAATATCACGCGTCCCTTTTCCCAACAACGGATGCAGTTACAAAACTAACGAAGTGTTGTACCTGTCAAAGATGCCACACTTGCAAAACCGAATCACCCATTGTTCCAAGGACTCGGTACCAAAAAAACACAAGCAGGGTTGTTGCCACTCTCTCCTTTCTGTGTTATCTCGCGCACATTTTCACAACTCATGCGCGAGCAAACAGTAGCTTGCTCATTCCCATTCTCGAATTCGAAATGGGTGTGCGCGTGCAAGGAAGGATAAGGTTACGGTCGAAGGCACCTTTTCAAGGTTTTTTTTTTTGCAGAATCTCGGTGGTCCATTATTATGATTCTGGAATCGCGTGAGTCAATTGGGCGGATTCACTATGGGGAAATGTGGATACATTTTGATGATGACTTTCATGAGAGCAGCTGGCAACAGGTCGCTGAAAGGTGCTTGGGAATAAATAACGCAGCCTGTAAGTTGATGTTGATGCCTGTAAGTTGTTGCTCTGGATGTTGAGTGCGAGTGTGAATTGCGTTGTGGTGAACAAATTAATGGTAGGAAAGAGTAGCTTCGTTTCAATGATGAATAATTACAATAATATTTGATACTTGAACAGTTTTATGTGGATGAAAATATTTTTTTAAAGAAAATTGAATATCTTCAAGGGAAACATACACACCAGAGAAAAACAAACTGTGGACCGGAGTTTAATATTGTTTTTTACTTAACAGTAATTTACTCGTGAATGTGGAAGGACATTTACGAAAATGAAACGCAATAGGATCTCGTAAAGTCGGGCGGGACTCCTTTGACTCGGACCTCCGGATCGGTATGCACAAAGGTCCCTCCCCCCCTTAAATATGAGATGCAATCGATGAATTTCTATAATGTTTCATCCACGTATTTTGAAAAACTATTTGCCTTACTGAAATCTGACAACTATAATTGTATGAAAGGAAAGGATGAGATGGCGACTTAAATATTCTGCTCATAGTCAACAAAATCTTTGCTACCCCCCTTATCACCATTGACAAATGACAAACGATGTTACATTGTCTAAATGGAAAGCGCAACAAAAAACTTAAGGCGCACTTCTATTTTGTTCACAAAGTAGACTTCTTTATTTTTTGTAAATAAGATTCGTACAAGATTTATTCAATATAAAGATGGTTTTCTGTAAGTAAGTTTATATTTTATTTCACTTTTCCCCATTTTCCGGTTAACCTGGATTTTTAGTAATCCGGACCGGCTCTGGCCCCAGTTAGTCAGATTTAATGTATAATATAAAATCGCAATTCAAATTATTGTCAACTGATAACCATTTGAAAACAATTTTTACTGATAGGAAGTAATAATTTCGAACAGCAGAATGATAAAATATTATCTCAGAAGTGGGGTGAGGGGGGAACAGTTGTATTCATCGTACAAATATAAATTTTTTTAAACCAGTTTCATAGTACGTTTACTGATGAAAGAATTGCACAGCTTGTGTGATGGTAAGAATATATAATCAATCAAATTTTTATAAATATGTGAACAAAAATTCAGTACAAGTCGTATTTTCAAAGGAAATGAAAAATTCAAGTCGCACTGAAAGGAGGAAGTGGGATGTATTGTTGTATTTTTGTGGTAATCGAATATGTATAATTCAAATGTATACATTTATGATCATTACATTTATTTAATTTAGACCCATTTTCTTTTTTGTAACCTTATTTGATTTTCTTGGAAAACAAAAACCGGGTTGCCCAATATGGAGGGGGGGGGGCAATCTCTAATGGGAGCTAATAATAGCTAATCAATATTAAAATCCTTTGACCCTAAAATATTCTAAGAAGGAATCCAAATGAGAAAAAGAAGTCATTAGAAAATCTTAAGGGGAAAAAAATTGGTTGCCTCACAACTGTCTTAAAATTTTGAGTAACTTCTTCATTTTCCGCCATATTTTTCTAGATTTCTGATTACATATGATTTCACATAAAACATCAATTGATATGTAAATAAAAAAAATACTTAATTTTTATATTCGCATTATTACAATCCAATAAGAAAATCCGGGAGTAATTTACGATAGATTTCTGAAAATTAAATTCATTACTCGTGAAAGCAGGCATCAAACATGTGCGCAGAAACTGTTACGATAAGATTTTGAAGAGTGGTCTGCTACGGCGTTTTGCTAAAATAATAGCCCTTTTAATGGCTAATAGATATCTCTGGTGTAAATATACAACTCTTCCTACAATCAAAAAAATATATATATGATAAAATGCGTACAAACCCTCTAAATACTTCATAGGTACAAACACACAATCAAAGACAAAGAAGAGAACAGAAAGGGCGCGAATTTTCAAACAGAAACATTCCACCAGAGTGCACCATCTCACCGAAAGAAAAAAATCTAAACTGCAGGTGAGGCCCCATTCAGGGTGCCCTTCCCCATCTGCTGCAATTTTGTAACCCGAACTCGTGACAAAAAGGTCACAATCCTTACGCTACGTTGATTTCTTTTACACAAACGCTCTCGCTTATTCCATCCAGCATTCGCGCACAGATACGCAGAGCTGCTGAGTCCATTACGATCTGAAGGGAAGGGAAGAGGGTGCTGCACCCAAATTTAATTTACCCCGGTCCTTGCTTACGGGGTTATACATGCTTCGTTAGCTGCTAACTGGGGTTTGGAGAACAGAATTCAAGTAAAATTAATTACCTCATTCCTTTTAAGGGGGAGTTGTTGCTTGTGATAATTAGGAAAAGTGGCGACGACTATTTCGATACAAAAACGCTGATGTATTGAGTTTAGGGGGATGTTCTACGCTCTCAGAGTCAATTATACTTTGCAGCCGGTTATTTAACTGCCAATAAGTTAACGGGGTATGCTCATTAATGGGATGGGTGGTAATGCATGGGTAAGAGCTTTGAAAATGTAGGGTTGCGTGGAACTTCGAATAACAAGAACATTGATAGAACATGAGAAAATTACAGGCTAGATAGGCTAATCAGAAAAATGAGCTTTGTTTATAGATATCGATTTGTAATGAGTTTAATATATTAAGTTTCTAAAATAAAAATACTCTCACACATTACTCCGAAAGAGAACTTTTATAGCCGATCGCGATTATTAGAATTTTCCTCGACTTACTACTACTGACTGCAAATCTACCGACTTCTTCCATTACTGGTAATTCGGTAACATTTTCTAACAAAAAGATGTACTTGCAAATTATCATGAATTCTTTGGATCGGTAATATAAAATAAAATTCACAAAAGATTTCATTTGATTATTATATATTGTATTTGAAAATAATGTATATTCTGAGCATAAGTATTATTAATAAAATTCAACAGTTTTATGAAATTATGAGTGATTCTTGAATCACTTTTCACAATAAAAACATCTATAAAAAAAGAGAAAGAAAAAAACCCTAGTGTGACTAAATGCAAATACAAGAAAAATATGCTATACGTGTAAAAGTTAAAAAAAAAAAAAAAAAAATTAATATACGTATTAGAGAAACGGAAACTGTCACAATAGTAAATAAAAAAGAAAGTTCTTTGCAATGCGTTACGAAGAATAAATTTCCCGTTGGCGGGTTTGGAAGTTATGAGAAAGAAATGCCCGCTGAGGTATCGTCCACTTCACTTGACCTAGGTTCAAAATTACGAGGTCCGTCGCCAATAGCCCTCGTGTTGCTTCTAGTGCGACGTTGATAAAACGAAAGCGAAGAAAAATTCCGTCACCAAAAGGACTCTTCTCTTTGCAACACATTAATAATGTTCGTTTTGATTTTATTCATGTGATCTATTACAAAAGTCCCTTTGTGAACTAATAATAGCAAATAAATATTAAAATCACTTGACACCAAAGCATTTTCCAGGAAGGAAGTCAAATGAAAAAGAATGTAATGAAAAACTTTAGAAGAAATTATGATGCATTTTTAAAAATTAAATTCGTTACTGGTGAAATCGGGCATTAAATAAGAGAAGTAGAAATTTGATATTGCTATAACATATTTTTGAAAATTAATTTCACTCCTGATGAAAGTAGGCATCACACATATACGTAAAAAAATTTTCGATAAAATGTTGAAAAGTGATTTGCTAGACCAATTTATACATTGACGAAAACAATAGCCCCTTTGGTGGTTAATATATATATATATATATATATATATATATATATATATATATTAAATTCGTGATCTATTTGTCAACATCTTTTAAAAGAGGATGGATTAACTGTGTGATCAATACTTTTAAATTTATAATACTTAAGCAAAATAATCATCCGTAGAATTTGCTCTTTCAGATTCCAACACGTTGTTGGCTTAAGAATTATAGTATCGTGTTCATTATTTCTGGGCACCTGTTGTGCCCAGAAATGTATATATATTTTAAAATACCTATTTTTGTGTTCAGCTATTATGCTCTTGTATCCTTGTATCCTATATGCTCTTGTATCCTTGTAAAATTATTTGCTGAATAAAAATTTTTGAAATCGTGTTCACTATTTGATTGTATTTTCCCCTTGAAAATACTCTAGCTCTTTCTAAACAATTTCATTTATTAGTTTTGTGTGTGAGTGTGTCACAAGCGGCTGTATTTCTAAGATTATTTCGCTCAATAAATGACTTTATGACCATAAAATATAAATAAATAAAAACAGTAAATACATTTTACGTAATAGTAATGATACGAGGATGGTTTGAAAAGTACTTGTATTTGAAGATAGATGGCATCTATAAGGTAAATTGTTGTTGCCATTGCGTGCTGCTATCTCTTAAACGGAACCGAAACAAATATGACATTGATTCATAAGTTGGTTTTGATTTGGTTGCCATTTGCTGGCGCGTCGAGTTGACACCATCGATGATGAATGGGCTCATCATTACCTATCGGAAACCAAGTAACAATCAAAACAATGGGTTGCTTCCTGTGAATCTGCTGCAAAGAAGGCGAGGATGATCTCATTGGCCTGAAATATTATGACGAAGCTTTTGGGTTGCTCGAAAGACATCATGATCACGAATACGAGTAACTGAGATAAAGACACCTATCTTAGAGTCATGATGCTTACTAAAAACCAACCATTTTCGACAAAAAAAAACTTCTGAAGTTTTCTAAGGACTTATTGAACGACCTTCGTAGCATTTCAGTAATTTCAAGTTGTATCTTTGTCTACAGTTAGTATAATAGAGTATACATTATGTATTTTTTCACTTCATGTACAGTTTTTATTACTCGTTTTTGAATGAAAATAGTGTTGAAAAGTATAATTTCGATTTATGACCCTAAGTTGGAACGGAACACGATCTAAACCGAGGTAATCATGTATTCATTATTATTATTTGCGTGTGCGGAATTTCAAAACTGATTCCTTTCGTTATTCTTCCTCTTCTTTTTTCTGAATAAAAAAAAAAATTATTATTCAGGGTCACTTTCATAAAGGTTTTCACGAGAGTTTGTTGTAAACAATTTGCTCGTAAAAAAGCAACTAACAAGCTTCCTAAAACCTTTGTATGTCAAGTCATCGTCTGTACGTGACGAACAAGTGAATCAATCTGAAAGGAGAGGGGGGAAACCTTAGAACTCTATACGTTGAAATAGTATTTTAAGATTTATATTTAGTTTCGAATTAAATTAATTGTAAAAAAATACTGCATGCATTTTCTCAATTCAAAAGTACATGATGAAGCGTTTATGAAATTACCTGAAAAAGGAAGTGAGTGTGATATTCGTATGTGAAAAGCGAATTTATGAATTTGGAAAAAGAATATTCCAACCACAAGAACATAGCCAGAAAATTCATTGAGTTAGTTCAATTATTTATTAATTAATATTGATGTATAAATTTGGATTAATTATAATTGAAATATGTAATTACATATTTAAAAAGAAAACGTGTTATATCTTTTAAAATCGGGTTTTTTTTTTTTTGTATCGGTTACTTAAATATTGTACTTATCAAAATTGTTCTTTGAAACAAAATTTATTTTTAGTTCTTAAAATATAAAATAGTCTTTCTCAAATATATTGCAATTAAATAAAAAAAAATGAAAAGTTCTATGCAAAGTTCTGCTAAGAACAGATTTAGCCACCCAAGGTGCGTTTTTTTTTTATAATTATTATTAAATTACTCAATTAAACATAAGAAGAATTAAAGTAAACGATGAAATATCGAGAAATGGACGATAGTAAATTTTTCCCGATATTAAAATTAAAGCAAACGACAAATTATTCAATTGATTACTATATCAGCTACATGTAATTTAAATTAAATCAAAGGATAAATTATTAAATTGAATATATTTAAGTTAAATGTAATTAAAATTTAAGGAAACGATAATTTTTTTAAAGTGATCTGATTCGCCAAAAGTGTTCCAACTAAAACGTGTGTTGCTTCGTTCAGGCTACGTGACAGCTTCATTCTCCCAAGATTTCATTATTTGGTATAATCCCTGTTAAATTTTCATTTTATCTCCATGATATCAACATTTAAAATATTAGTATTCATCTATAGTTCATCAGACGATGAAAATACATTGGGGGGGGGGATGCAATGGACTATTCAAGTCACGGAAACTAAGAACGACACATTTAACTGAGTTCTTTTAGTAATCATAATAACATTAGTAGTTTAGTTGCTTCGAATATAGCAATGTGTGATTCTTGTCTGTTTTGATTGTACCTTAAAAAATATGGTGGTACATTACACATGGTTGTGTAATGTAAAAAACACGAGGTGCACGTGCGCCTGTGGCTAGTAGCAAAACTGATGGAGAACAACAGCTAAAATCACTTTGGATCTCAATTCAATCAAAACTTTACGTCGTTGCTTCAGAGGTGTTTGATAATTTTTTTTTTTATTATTTTAGTCTCATGAAGTGGAACATTTATGCTAAATACACTGAATAAATTTTGAGACTTACCTATCAGGACATTTAAATATTTCCTGAAATTAATTCAGGTGAGATTTTCTGTGAGTGAAAAAAAAAATAAGGAATGTTAGTAAAATGAATTTGTCTTCCCCTCTAAGTTTTACTAAAGTTTAATAGACAGAGGTCAGAAAACTGCACATTGAATCACAAAATAAACCTTGAAAGTCTTTCAGATTAGAGAAAGAAAAAAAAAACTAAAACCTGTTATCTTTGGATGACTTTCATTTACAATTTAATGCTACAGGTTAGGTTTTACAGGGATCAGTTAGCTATGCAATTAAAATTAAATAACAAGTAGACGAAAGCGGAACAAAAAATGATATTTAGTTCTCTTATTTGGTAAATATGAATATGCATAGATACTCTTATTAATTGATATGGAAAGCTCAGCACTTTTAGTCAGGTTGGACTTCATATGACACTTTCGTGATACTCAGCATGCATTGAGATTCACCATCAATTCAAACTGATTCAAATGACACCTTTTGCAATCTCATGAGACCTGGCGTTGCAACTCCAGTTACTATCATCATCATTACACTGAAGGGTTAATCCCATGTAAGCTCCCCTGACATACTCTCACATTATCCCATACTTCTATAAGCCTGTTATGTCTCCTGCTTTTTAAGAATACGCTTAACAAGTTTTTGCCTCTTGATTTCAACTCCTTTGCTTCTGGTTGCAACGAGACCATGAAATAAATGGTTTCAGTTGATTGGCAACAGACAGCGATTACCGTGAATTGATTCGCTTGAATTCTTTCTTTGATTGCCATCGATCTCCTCGTTGAGTGTGAACTCATCTAGTGAACATCAGTTCTTAATTGTCCGACTTGCTCTGGGAAGGACTTATAAAAGCAGTGTTCGTTATTTGTCGCATAGGTTCACAGTGTTAACCAATACTGTTTAATAAAACAGTCGTTATTTATTTCTCTGTTTTAATTGTTTATAGAATTCAATGAAGTATTGTTTATCGAAGGATCGAGTTTACGGGTGGATGTGTTTCGAGTGCTTCAACTGGATTGTATGTGCTGATTTTAGGAGGTGAGGTAGGATGTAGGAAATGAGGTGCACGATTACGAGGTGTAGGTTGTGTAAAGGCTGCTCTCGCGTAATGTTTAAACATAGTATTCAAAACTGAGTCACTTTTTCATCTGGGAAGGGGAGATAATGTTCACTTGAGAGCAATTATTTGGTTTCATATCTTCAGAAATCAAAAAAATTTCACTATTTTATTATTCTAATTTCTATTGATCTTTTTCCTTTTTTTTTTGGTTCCCCTGATGTGTAATTTTCCATATTTGTCTCTGTACAGTAAGCTACAGTAATTGGTATCTCATTTCAGAAAGTGGAGAAAGATGTGTATTTTCAATGTTTTATAATTTGAACTTGGTTATAAAAATGGATGCATGTGTACAACATCACATTTAATGAATTTTTAGGACATTTTATCTATTAAAAATAGTTCATTTGGAGCCAGTTGTTTCATTTGGTGTTTGATTAGATTGTTTTAATATCTGACTCAAAGCACCTTGAGGGTACTGGCGATGAATATCATAATTTTGAATCTTTATAGCATGTTTTAGGATTCATAGAATTCGTATGGTTTTAACATGTATAGCAAAATGAATCTCAGCTGGAGATTTTCATGTAAATTAGAAGGCATGAATAGAAAAATGCTGTCATTGATTTCCAAGTCATATTCAAATTTTCGTAATTTTAGTTATGTCACATTCAAAGACAAGAATAGTACCTATAATTAGATTATCAGTATTATTAATCAATTCATGAAATGGAGATGATTATCAAATACTGAGAATTAATATGTTTCCTTTGAAAACAGGTTAGGTGAGACTTTTGATAATTTCTATAACCCCAAGACCATAGATTTTTTAAAAAAACATCTAACTATAAAATTGGATTTATTGTCTTGTTTTAGTTTGTACAGGCTATTTAATGTATTTATCAGTATTTTTCGAGATGAAGGATCCGTGTATTTTATCGGGAAGGACGTCTTGAATAAAATTTTGGTTTCTTATACAATTATAAAAACATTACATTATAGAAGTAGGTATTATTCTTTTATATAATGCAGATAAATGTTATCATTTTCATAAAAAATTATCTGCTAATATAAAAGTTAATCTCCATTACTAACAAGACCAATTTTGCGAACTAAAAAAATTAATTCAAAAAAGTATAAATGCTGTATAAAACTCAGAGCTGTTGTGATAAAAAAATACTATAACTACTTGAACATAAACTCATCGCGGGCATGAGATAGATAGGAACATATATCACTGCTCTTGTACACCTGAATAATAAATGACTATTAGACAGAAATCAGATCTTCTAATTGGAGATATAACACTTTGTAGAATGCTTTTCAATCCTTCTAGTTGATACACCAAGATCTCGCTCTTAATAGGACCACATCTCGGATAATGCGAAAATAGAAGCATCTCGCTCATTTCGTCAAACGATTTACGTTCCTTCGTATTATAGAACAATGAGTAATCATATTTTCTTCTTGCGTGATGGCCCGCCGAGCATTATCCTTGATTAGCTTTCACTCTGTCGTGACACCACTGCTTGTGTCGTACAGACTCACACTCTCCTATTCCGGATGTACGCCTCTTTTCTTTGTCAAGCGCCGCGCTTCCTTTCAGTTCTGAACGTGCCGGGAATGCTATTCATGCGTTGATATTTGGCAACAGATAAAACGTTTTGAACTGTTGCTCATATCAGATCAAGGCAGAAAAATTAGCTTGGATAGATGAGAGAATGTATATAGCTTACTTTTGTTTTAAATTATCTTTTCGTTTTGTGAGTGGTTTAAAATATATTAATTTAACAAGCATGAAATGGGTAGAAAGTATTTTGGTTTTTAAATGATACTTCAATTTGTTTTTGAATGCACTAACAAGTTGGATGTAACATTAAATTAAATTATAAATCTTGAAGAGTTTATTTGACTTCTAAGAAGACAGCTTTTATTTTTATTTTGTTGTACAGTTCTTCACAGATTTTCGTACTGAAAAACTTGGAAGAATAACAAGTGAAAGTGAATCCTGTAACTGAAAAATAATTAAGAAAAAGTATATGAGTATATAATCTATAAACTATATATATATAATCTATATTACTAATTATAATTTGTCTCTTATTAATTTCGCAGCAAAATAAAAATTTTATATGGTTCTCGAAAATACCTTTAAAACATTTGGATTTTTAATATTGATTGAATGAGTTCCTCACTTGCCTTGTAGATCATCTTCAGGTTCTATGATTTCAATATGTTCTTCCTAATGCTCTGTAATATTATATTATAAATATGATTCTTAACAGCTTAGTAGGCCATGCTCATTAACTTCTTGGAATTAATTAAACATAAAGTGTTGTTTTTCCTAAATAAAAGCTCTCATGAGATTTAGAACATGCTCAGACAAAAATTAAGTACTCCTTTGTTCTTATAAATCCTTTTAAATTTCGATCTTTCTATTTGTATTTATCTCTTATATATATATCTGCCCTAATGCTATCAGATCATGTCTATCAAAGCCTTGAGTCTTATACAGCAGTCCCTTTTCCCCCTAATAATGACCTTTGTATGTGAAAATATTAAAAACGTGATCTCAATTCTTAATCTCCTGGGCCTCTGGAATTGGCTTCTGCAGATGTGGATAGCCAGATGTTTCTTGAAAAACATCAATGATATCTAACTGAAGGAAAAATTGACTCTTGAAAAATCATAACATTTTCTGCTTTGCTCATCTATCTTACTTCCGTACCATGTGGACAATTTTTAAATCCAATAATTATGAGAAAAAGTTTATAATCACCGTATTTGACACAACCTAAAATATACTTTAAATAATAATTTTCATGCACGTAATTATTCGAAATTTCTATTTTTTTTTTTTTCATCAATATCTTGGAATGTCATATGGTGCCCACATTTATTTTCGATTTTACAAGCTTTTTTCCTATCAAGACATTACGAAAGAGACAGTAGAAACAGAGATATATTTGAATCTTGATTCATGAATATATGCTATATACATACTGCTATATAACTATCTCTCCTCCTGCTATATTATATTTAACACTATTCATCGCGAGAGACTCTGTCTGAAAATGAAATTATGAAACGTTTATGCTGTGATAATTATTTTGAAAGTGTAATTGCTTATGGTTTAGCTTTTTGTAGCCGTATTCCTTCCCACTTGGTGTGGAATTGCACATGCTGAGCTATAGAGACAGAAATTCGACTCAGAGACATTTCATGACCACCAATTGCAAGTTTGTAGTGTGTATTAAATGAATAGCTCCTTGTCTCC
>BMAW01077430.1:532398-594856 GCA_019974015.1 Nephila pilipes
TTAATCTTGCATCGACACGGCGAGAGTATAATTTTTAAATATTTCCTCGACCTTTGTAAAGATCGTGTCTTTCAATCATAGTTTGAAAAAGGTCATCTTTGTTGTACCTGTTGTCTTACACTTTTGTCAAAACTTGTTAGACATATAATTAGTGCAGAGAATTATTTAAATCTTGTGTGTGTCTCTGCCTTTTTATTATTGTGCAGAATTAGCTCAGTTTCATTATTCGTATGATTTTCAATGAATATAAATACAATTGGCGTTAATTTATTCCCATTTATTTCATTATATGTTCATTTTTGAATTTTGTAAACATCTTATTTATATGTACTCAGGAACATTGAAAATAGCGTTTCAAGAGGGAGCTTCGGAATGAAATGAAATTTAATACACGGATGAAATATTTGCTGTATTACAAAATCAAGACAATTAATCAAATGCAATGTGTACCATTCTACAAATACAGTGCAACTTCAATAGCGCGTCGGATCGCCTTCTACTGCAATATACAGTACGTGACGCTACACGGTCCGGCAATAAGTTGATTAGACATCGGATGTTGTCCTGAGGCAGATGAGCCCACGAATCTTGAACAACCACCTCCAAATCATGTACAGAGTACAGCGGCGGCATTTGACGTTTCAGTTGGTCCCACAAATGCTCAATACGGGACAAGTCCGAGGAGCGGACCGGCCATAGAAGAGTCTGAACATGACGTAGAAAATTTGAAATACTCGGGTTGCATGCGGACGAGAAGTATCTTGCTGAAAAATTGCTCCTAGAAAACCATTTAGGAAAGGTCCCATGTAAGGTCGAAGAATATCATCTACAGAATGCTGACCCATTAAGGTTCCATTTGCCACAATTAGAGTGGACCATTTGTCATAGACTATAGCCCCTTAGACCATTATGCCTGCTGTCGCGCGACAACGTGGGTGGAATTGTACCGTTCACCAGGGCACCTCCACACCCTTACAAGTTTATCATGGCCCCAAAACCAAACGGGATTCATCTCTAAACACCACGTTTTGCCACTCTGTTGCATTCCCCGTTGCTCTGGCTTGTCACTTCTGTAGACGGAGTCGCCGATGTTTCGATGAAAAGGGCAGTACTCGAAAAAGGCTCTTGGATTACAGATTCGCTTCAGCAAGGCGTCTGAAAATGGTATGGAGAACAACTGGCTGTCCTACATCTGATTGTATTGTGGGATTCACGAGAACTTTCCATACCATCTTTCGATCCTCTTGCCTCGCCGTCTTCCTGGTCTCTTCAGACCTGTTTCTTCGCACGTGGGTACCATTTCGTGTCCATTGCTCCCCACATGTTCTGGCAACCCACTTCGAACGATCGACTTGACGCATCAACAAAAAACATTAATGAAAACCAAAAACAGAGTTTGCAGAAATTAGTTTATATAATGAAAATTAAGATTTTATATAATGAAGTTTTGTACTAAGAGATTAAAGATTTAACATCTAACTAGTTTTGATGAAAACAAACAAACAAATTTTCGTCATGTTATGTGGGCTCAGAATAGATAATTCTTTTTTTTTTTTTTTAGTTTTGAGAGCGCATCAGAACATGGTACAAAAATAACAAATGTTTAATCAAAAAAAAATAATAATAACGTTAAATTGAACAAAAATATGGACAAAGATATCATATTTATAGAAGCATTATAACAAATTTACATTTTTACATACAGAGAAGCAAAAGAAAGAACGTAGTTACAAAGAACGTACTGTAGAAACCGGACTCCTTTAACTCGGACCTCCGTATAACCCGAATTGGCCTGCACGAATTTATTTATTAATAGAGACGAACTAAAATGTTGTTTTGAGAAATTGGCTTCAACAAAAATGCGCGGATATAAAATGAAAGATACATGATATTAGATTCAAATGATTGTCATTATAACAATTGCATTTAATTTGCTCTTTAGTTATACTATTTACATTGCTAAGTTACATTTCATTTAATATTTTATCGCCTGCTTTTATGTTAATATCCGGAAAGAATATTATTGTCTACTTTCATAATATATTGTTTGCTCTTATTTTTTTAATAATTTAATTATTGATTTTTAAGGCAAAATCGTCTGTTATTCTTTTTTTTTTTTTTTTTTAACTTTGGTAACGTTTTTGTATTGTAGAATGTTTTGTTTGTGAAAATAAAAATGCTTTAGGAATTTGATGAAGGTCTATTCTTTTCTTGATAGTAATTGCTTCTGTGGAACTTGGAATTCAGAAGTACTCTTACTTTTACTGTAATATTCATTTGGAATAATTCTTTTTCGAGAACTCAACAGAAGAAAAAACGTTGCCCATGTTAAAATGAAATTAGCAAAGTGAATTTTTATTTTAAGAAGCTATCTGCAAATTTCCATAATAACATTTATTTGTTTCATCCACGTATTTTGAAAAATTGTTTTCTTTACTGTAATCTTCTAACAGCTTTGAATGTATGAATTGAAGAGGGGTAGGTTCTTTAAAAATATTCTATACAACGTGAATCAAACTATAGTTAACACGTTTTATCATTAATGACTAAAGGCATCCTGTGCAACATCGTCTAAATGGTAAATGCTATAAATCAACTTTAAACGCGCTTCCATTGTTCACTAAGTAGACATCTTCGTCTTCTGTAAATATTATACAATTTAGATTCGTTCAAAACAAAGATGATTTCATGTCAGTTTGTTTTATTTTATGTCATTTTTTCGCATTTTATCCGATTAATCAGGATTTTTGCGATATTCCGGACTCAATTAATCCACTTCACGAAAGGTTTACTGTAAGTACAAATAATTAAAAGTCAGTTAATTTTTCATCAATTTTTAAATATCTTCTCTTATCAAATTTTAACTAATATTTTTCCAAGTTTAAAACTAGGTTTTAGGCTTGTATTCAGTAGATCCACGGGCCATCTAAAATATCGATTTCAGCCACCGTAATGTGTCTATTCGACTCAGTCAATCATCACCATCGAAAGGCATTAACCCATAAAAAGGAAATAACCGAACGGTTCGCGCTGCAAAAAATAACTTTGTGAGCAATTTGCAGCTGAAGTGACCCATTACCCTACCCGCGAGGATAAAATTACGATCACAGCTGGTCTCTGGAGCAAGTTCTCGTCGTTTCCGGCACAGTCCATTGTTTAACTTCCCCTCCCGTATGCGAAACACCCCTTGAGTCGAGCCTTACGTGAATGGTTTAGTAATGAGTGTCATTATGGTATGTGCCACGGGGAAAAGCGACGTTTAATGAAACTGGTGGGTGGATATTAAAGTTGCACAAGACTTTTTTTTCTGCAAGTGCCTTTGCTTTATACCCTTCTTATTCCTTATCACATATTGTTCCATGGTCGTTATCGGGGGACAATGGAGAAGGCAGTTGTTGAGATTTTACATATTTCTCCTTTCTTTTGTCAGGCTTCGTTTAAAATGATTCTTATTTCGATTTTGATGGTTTTTCTTCTTGTTCTTGGAGTGTTCTTGATGGTTTTGTCCTGCGCCGCCTTGGAAATTTGACTGTGGACTTTTTTTATGATCCTTCTTGTTCAAATCAATTTATTTTAATGATTGCATCGAAAAGCCCAAATGACAGAAATGATTACCCGAACACAGTGTTGATGATGAAAGTGAGGCAAGGACAATGCCAATAACTCAATAGTTTTTTTTGATGATAGTTTTTTTTTTTTTTTTTTGAATTATTATTCTGTGTTTCTTACTGATACTAATTTCATTTAATGGTACTAATGAAAGACATATGCGATTGAAATCAATAATGGAGATTAAATTGTGACGACTTTTGTGATTTTAAAATGGATGTCATTTTTTCCAATTCGAGAATCTATTATAATAATACAGTAGGACCTCTATAAATTGACATCCTAAGGGAGTGGACAAATTGGACTATATATGGAAATGAATATATAGAACCGATTGCTTTTAAATTCCTAAAATGTTGCATAACTTACAAACTATTCAAAATAAACACATTTACTGTCTTCTCATAGCTCAGGCGATTTATAATCTGAAAAATTAGGGGGGAAAATCAATTTTAGCCTCTTTCTTGCGTGTATGGTAATAAAGGCTCATTTAATTTTGTGGTTATACATGTATAAATTTTGAACGTTGAGCTATTCGCGATTTTCTCTTCACTGACCTTGGGAACTTTTTGGTAATGGAATAGCATACAGTTACAATTTCTTCCCAACTTTAGTGAAACGTGATTGTGTAAATTAGATGATAAGAAGTGTAGTGAATTCAATTAGAAATAATGATATAAAAGTAAAATATTTAATTGAAAGGAAATAGAAAGGGAGATAGAGGGTAACGAGAAGTTGATAAGTATTTATAAATTGGATTGAATCATTGCAGTTAATTGTTTTTGTTGGATCTGAATCTGTTGTATTCTCGAAATGCTTGAATAGGAACGAGGGATTTGGTTAGCTAAGACTTTATTATTAGAATTTAAACTAAGTTTGACTGAAAAAAGAAGGATTCGAAAGAGAACAACTTTACTTATTCTTTGGTATTTAATAAAGAGTTTTGCCCTGCTCTTATATATCTTCAGTTGGAGTTTTGAACTTATTGACTATTTAATTAGATTTCAAGATAACGGTAAGATTAAATAAAGAAGGAAATACGTCACAGATGTATTCGAAAATTAAGAATTTATAATAAAAGAAGTACAAACTTCCAACCTTTTGACGTAGAATGGAATCACTTGATCAAGCTACAGAGATCAAATCATAAATAAATTAATAGTGCGTGTTACTGTCCATATGATCAGCATGCAAGTTAAGAGGTAACTAGCAAAGGAGGGTGGTTTTCCACTGAATACTATAATGAGATTTACTCAACTGGCTCTTCAGTTTACTTCTATGGCAAAAATATCGCTTTTAAACACCCATCAGTGAAAAATATGTTATCAGATTAAATAATTTTGACAGAAGAAATTCTGAACATCGTCATCTGTAAACATTTATTTTGAAATATCAAAATTGCTCTCCTCGTATTATATTTGTTAACTTGTGTCGTTCTAGAACTGTATTTCTGGCTTTTTGTGATGGACCTCTAGGTAACTAGGATGTTTTCCGATAAGGAAAAATGAGCTTATTTTACGCCAATTTTACATAATCCTTACTTTTTTGATTTAGAAAAAAAAAACACTGAAAGTCATATTTTAACATTGAGATTTCTATATAGTTGTGTGTTTGTTTATACAAATATAAAATCATATTTATAAACTTAAATAATTATGTATGAACACTTAGTAATCTCTAGCTATATTTACTTTGATTAGTCATGTACTTCTTTAGATACAATTTGTATGAAATCTACTGCATTGTTAACTTTAACAAAATGAAGAGAGTTTATTATCATAATATTTTCTATACATTGAATACAATAGCTGATCAGTGAACCAAAGAGTGCAATGTTTTCCCAGGCCAATTCGAGGAAATATGTGATTTTTGTTGAACGTTCTATTCCCCCCCCCCTCTTTTCATCAATAATATATCTATGGAATCAGCAAAGCACACTTTATTTCTTAACGCAAAATTTTAAGAAAATACAAAATTTGAATCATTTTAGTATCTTTGTTAGCTGAATATCGAATCGCAGTCGAATGAAGAGGACAACTATTGAACTGGTACTTAATTCACCAAACAACCGTACCACATATGATCTATATGAAACCCTGTTGAATTTAATGTGCAGTATATAGCCTCCATTATATGTGCGACGGGATTTGGAGAATAAGGACATAAAATCTACAACGCGTATGCTATGAATCTTATATGCTTGTCAGATTATAATCCACTACCAGGACCTGTTATTTTTGTATGAATTACGCATATATATAGATCCACACTTATGATGCATTTTTTTTTTATCTAAGCTGTGATCTGATAAAAAATTTTAAAAAAATTGTACACTAACCTCTATATTTTACGATTTAATTTGTAATTTGAACTAGCAGTCTCAAATATTCCAGGAATAACTGTGAAAATTATTGCCTTTTTCCCTTTTTATAAAAATTCCTGAAAAACTCATTTTGTTTCAGATAGTTATCTAGCTGAAGTCGCATCATGACAGCCGAATTGGAAGAACAGGAGAAGAAGGGTGAGAAGGAGATCGAGGTGGAGAAGACCCCTTCTCCCAAAGATGAAGAAGCTCCCCAGAATGGGAAGAGTGATGTGAAGAAGTCCGAGAAGGAAGAGGAGGCTGAAGGAAAGCCAGCACAAGACGAAGAGAAGACTGTTGAGACAGACGGAGAAGCCGAGAAGCAGGAGGAGGACATCGTTGTGGTTCCCAAGAAGAAAGGTCCAAGCTTCTTCCAGAAGTAAGTACAAAATTGCGAATCCGAAGTTCCTAAAGCGCATTTATAGATTAAATGATATTCGATAGTGTTAAACTAACAATGCAATTTGATGTTTCGAAGATTAATAAGGCGAAGAAGGAAGTTGTTTTCTAATCCCTTTTACATATATTTGACCTTATAAGAATTAAAAACAGCATTGACGGAGAACGAGTCAATGTTACAGTCATGCTGATACTTATCCTCAAGACAGGTTTTATGTTGTTTGACCTGACCTGATGTTTATACGTAAACCCCATGTTTATTCTTAAGATTCCGAATCCTTGGGTTTTAAATAAATTTGATCTTGATGTATTTCGAATCATGCAATACAGATGTAGAGGACATTTAATTTGATAAACTCTGTATTTCTATGTCATTTTGTATTATACAAATAATATTATAGTAACAGAAATAAAATGCACAATAAATGTGAGACGCTTGAACTATCTCTAAAAGTCATCTCACCCATTCATAAGAAAAATTGTACTCCGATATCCTTTCGGTTTTGAGTATCAAGAGGATTGACGACTACCACCCAAGGTTACTCAATTTAGCACAAAGGGAACGAAATTTGATAACTTAGTTACTCAACTTGGATTTGATTTGCTGACTTAAGTTGTTCTACTTTTGTCATAACATACTGAGTGAATCTAGAGAGAAAATTTTCAAAGTGGATAATATAACAAGGATTTGGAACTTTTTAATTCAGTTCTAGATTTTATACTTGTTTAAAAAACTTGGTACAATTATATTTTGTTCTGTATTGAACTTTCTTTTGATCTCAATTTTTTAGTAATCAAACTTATTCCTTTTTTTAAAAAAAAAATCCAATTGTTTAAAAATATTACATGCTATAAACACACACACTGTATATATATATATATATATATTAGAGTGATTACATTTGATATATTTTGTACGGATAAGCAGAATTCCTTGTTTTTTTTCTTTTAACATACATTAGATATTTTAAATTTTATTTCAACAGTCGCTAAAATTGCAATTGCTAAATACGAAATTTAAAAAGATAGTGGAGACTCTAAATCACTTTATCCTTTTTTTTTTCAGATTATTTGGAGGTCGTAAGGCTACCAAGCAGGATGTAGAAGCAGGCACCGAATTGCTATCCAAAGATGGCAAAGCCGAAATCAAGCCAGAAGATGATGGCAAAAATGAAAAGACCGACAGCGGCACCGACGTTACGGTTGCCATTACGGACGACAATGAAGCTAACGGTGACGACAGCAAAGGCGCCAAAGTTCGGGAATTGAACCAAAAACGAATCTATTGGAAACGAGTCGTCATCTGTCTCACATGCATTTCAGTCGTTCTAGTCCTAGTCAGTGTGGTGTGTGTCGTCACGGATACCGGTTACACCTCTAGAGGACCCATGGGAGAACCCGTGGCCATCAGCGACTGTGGACCGATCAAAGGCTTCAAGGAGAATGGAATCTATGTCTTCAAAGGCATCCCTTACGCCTTGCCACCTGTAGGAGAACTCCGATGGAAACCACCCATGCAAGCCTCTAGTGTTGATGATTGCTGGACTGGAACCTACGAAGCGTACAACTCAAGCGCCATCTGCTATCAGAAACCAATACCTGGACATAATTTGGAAATGAGCGAAGATTGTCTCTATTTGGACATCATCACGCCAAGTTTGTCGCCACCAGTTCTACGACCCGTCGTCTTTTACATACCTGGAGACCATCCAATAAAGGGTTACACTGCTGCTGATGTCAACTGGAGGCCTACTACATCCCTCGCAGACGCGAAAGATGTCACATTTGTTACCATAAACTATCGAACCAGCGCTTTCGGTTTCTTAGTCCTGGACTTGCTGACCGGTAGGGTGCGCCCACCAACTTCCGGCAACTATGGATTATTGGACATGTTGGCAGCATTACGATGGGTACAAAGGAATATTAGGAGTTTTGGCGGTGATCCTGAAAAAGTAATTGTTTCGAAAATATTCTGAAACTTAAGTAGTTTCTTTTTATCTAATCAAAAATTTTAAAAGGTCGAAGGTGTGTCCCTTTAAAAATGAGTTTAATGAGGAGGTATAACCCTTTAAAAAAGGGTATACCTCCTCATTATTAATATTCAATTTAAAGATAGAATTCAAAAAGTTCCTTAATTTATTGAAAGTGAAAATAAAAGTAAAAGATAGAGCTATCGAGGCATATTTTTCTACTCAAAGTTCGTAACTGTCAATCAGGGTAGGAAAAGAACAAAGCTGAGGTACGTTCACGGTCGTAAGAATGAAGCCGGATTTCTCCGAAGAGAACTCAAGTGTATGGTTGAATTCGCAATGAACGAGTAACAGAGGTATTGGAAGAGAATTGGGGAAAACGGGACGTTCTGATTGGTCAAACGTTGCTGAGAGGGAAAATGAGAGATAAGCACTATGGAAAAGAATTTAGTGAAATTAAATTTTTCCTTCGATCTAACGACCATATAAATTTAAAGATATTGAGAATTTTATTTTATATGGGAAAATATTTTGAGATTATTGTGTGATTAGATTCTGCAAGGTGAAGTCAAAGAATTTTTGGACTTTTGACAATTAGAGAAAAAATCTTATTGCGTTCACCAAATTATAAAAACCAGAACGTAAAGAAAACTGGGGGGGGGGGGGATTTATAGGAAATTTACAATTGCAAAACACGACCGGCGAGCGAAAGATTTAAGTTGTCATTTTCGCGATCTCTGACCACAGCAGGCATGTTTCACTTTCGCGATGTAAAAAAGTCGGTGCTGAGCGTACCGTGCTATACCGATTTATTGGAATTAGTAAAAACTCAAAGGTAATATTATGCTTAAGAAGCCGATGTCATGGCTGTTGGGAAATTTTCGAATAAATGTTCGAGGAAAGATCTTGGACGCTTCGAAGACGATCTTCACGTCTTCGAACGACATCACAAATTGGTTGCTGCAATGCGCTTGGATTCTGAGGAAGTTCATGAAAGAAGTGGACGGATTGTCATTTAATGTAAGGTAAAATGAGTTTGAATTTAAGGTACTGATAAAAGACTTCACCCTTCACAAACCAGGGAGTGCTTACAAGTTTTCTGAGATAAATATTACAGGCTTATGTACAGTTTTCTCAGACGCATCATGGCTGCAGCTCCCCAATATTTGCGAAGCGTGGGTCATGACAGGTTGAATGATAAATCGATAGAGCAGAACTTTGTGTTCGCGATGGCCAAGTTCTTACAATAAGCTTGAAAAAATTTAAAGAGAATAATTTGCGATTTTTTTGCAAGCGTTCTCGATATGATGGAAAAAGTTTAATTTGTCATCCACATTTAAAACCAGGTACTCGTATTGGCCTACCCTTGGGACGGGATGGCCAAAAATTGTGATAAATGCCAAATTTTCTGGTGACTTAGGCATCTTCGTGAACATAAAGCGGGCACTTTTAAATGTATATGCTTTGATTTTCCAGTTCTTGTGCCAGATCTCGAGCTGAGATATATATTGTTACAGATAAGGGATCACAATGGAGAATCTCTTATTTTAGGTCAGTACGATAGTGTAATAGGCGAACAAGACCAATTTAGTATTGGGATCTTGCGGATGTCATTTACATAGAAGTTAATCTAGGTGAGGTCTTGTAAATTGCCCTGTTACATTCCGCTCCTAATTGTTCGGTATATATGTGAAGCAAATTTTTTTTTTATTCAAACCGGAAAATTTCGCTTCTTTTGCTAGGAATTAATGATTTTAATTAATCGAACGGAAAAAATTAAGTCCCGTGAGCTTAGATATTAAACTATTGTGCCAAATTTTGTCAAACGCTTTGTCCAAGTTCAGAAAATGCACACTCCTGACATTATATTATTCGAAGTCAATATGAATCAAGTCAGTGATTCTAAATAACTGATGAACAATTGAGCACTGAGACGCATCGACACTGTTGCGGAATAAAATTTTTATTTGCAGCTCAATGTTGATTCAAGTGACTTTGCTCAAGCTGCTGAGCAACAAGATGAGACGGTAGTTTTGTGGAGTTTTAGAATCCAATTATTCTTTCAGAACTTGAACTACTACGGCTGTTTTCCAAGCATTTGGAAACTAAGCATTGCTTAACGTGCAGTCTAACAGGAATATTAAAATGATAAATTTAGAAGAGAGATTTTTAATTGTGTGATTATTAATCTGATCTGTGACCCAGGAGCTGTATGCGACTTAATTTTATTTATATATTCCCAAATTTCTTGTCTTTTTTGCTGGTTCTATATGGCAAAAAAGGAGTTGGGGATCACCGATCGAGTCACCCTCCCAGCGACTGACCGCCTCCGCAGGTTTCCTTTGCAGTGTTTCTACTGATCTTGCCACGGCCAGTTCGGAAAAAAGTTATTCATCCTCTCTATATGGGTGCGGGCCGAAAGAAATGATTTACTAAGCTATCAGCGATCACCTCAACCTTCTCTTGGGTATTGATCGCAACACTGGTGCAAAATGTGGAGAGGAGGTATTTTGAGGAATTTCGCCTTTCGCCGGAGTGTATTGTTTTCTGGGTTGAGGGCTGCAACATCTGCATCCCATGAGATCTGTCAAAATCTTTAGATTGACCACAACGAGAAAAGTTCCAATTCCACTCAAATCACCATTTCATTCCACCCAATCTGTCATTTCATTTTATGGATAAGAGGAATAACGCTTCGGTAAAATAGGTTGCCTTATTCAAACCACTTGCACTGTGATTAAAAACGATTTTTCTCTCCTTACTAAAGCCATAAAAGATTTTTAAAGTAATTAATAAATCAGATAAACAACAGCAACAATAATAATAAACTACACTTTCAATATTCGTTTATTGAAGAAATAAAACTGACTATTAAAAAATGCCGCTTCTCTCTGCGATGAAATGGACTGGCTTGTAAAGGAGATAAAACTAGTGGTCGATCTGAATAAGTGAACTTTAGATGAAAGGATCTTCTAATTTTACCAAATTTTAATGACGTTATCTGATGGCCAAATTATTAAAAACTATCATTCTAATTTAATCAGAGACCACACAAAAATATATTGATTCTCTAAAAAACCATAAAAATTAATTGTTTATAAATCATGACAAAATTTTATTTGTATGATTTGATTAATAAATAATTTAATAAAAATTCTTTGGGATATTTTGATAAAAATTCTAATGAGTAATGTGATTTCGATTCTATTGAATAATTTGATTAAAACTCTGTTGAAGATTTTTGAACCACAATCTCGTTTGCATTTTCAGGTGACTGTACTGGCCCATGGTGGTGGTGCTACTGCTGGCCTTGCTTTGTTGGCCTCCAACAAAGCCGACAGTCTATTCAACCAGATGTGGCTGACATCTCCTTCTGCAAGTTTCAGTAATAAGTCTCTACCAGAAGTTAGCGCTGACAACTCTAAATTTCTCGAGTGAGAATATTGTTGATTCTTTCTTATGAATTTAGTCCAATCTAAAATACAGAATTCTTCGTTAAAAAAATTAGGTTTGTTTATGCACCTAAACGATGGTTTTTAGGTGATAACGGGCAGTACACAAGAAATTATTTTCAATGTAATAATGCTTAGAAGTAAGTTGTTACTTCAAAAGTACCAATATTTGAAAGCATTATTATTTAAATTCATAAAAAATTAAAGAAAAACAGCAGAGGCGGATCCAGGGAGTAGACACAGGAGCACGGGCCCCATTCCCTATCAAAATTTTACGTTCAGACAAAATAAAATGCCCGAATAACAAATTCCAGCCTAATTTAAATGTATTTATTTTGTTTTACTTTCACGTTCCAAGCACAGGACCGAGCTGTCTATCGTACTGTAAAATGTTTCGAGTAGTTTTCAAACTGAATTTTATTTTGGAGTTAATATTTAGTTTAATTTTAGGTTAAGAACTTGGTAAGCATGAATAATAAATGAAAGAGACAAACACAGTTAAGTCTTATAAAGTTTTTAAAGGGCAAAAACACATCCTCCCATATCTTTTGAACGCGAAGCTGTAGCAGCTCATTTTTAAATAGCAAAATGTCGATATTAATACAAATTCTTATAGTAACACATGTTTGCGGTTTTTTTAGTGTATCGTGAAATTTAGAAATATTATACGCTCATTATTTTCTCTTCAACATATAAAAATAGAAATTTTATTACCTGGAACATGTTTTATACCTAAAGAAATAAAATGATTCAAAAAGAAAGGAATAGTGTACCGAAATGTGATGCTCTTCTTACTTTGTCAAAATAACAAAACGATATAAATGTAGGAACATTTTTTATCCCTGAAAAGTGTCCTAAATTCTTGAGTGTTGTTCTTTTTTTTAAAAAAACTGTCTTTATTCGAATTAATTAATAAAATTGATGAAGCAAAAACATCTGAAGAAATAATAAACAGAAACTTACTTTGTTAATAACAGCGAAAATAAAAATGCATTTCCTTGAATATTCTTGATGGATGGATTTGCATTGTTTAATCTTAATAATAATTAATCTTTGATTTTAAATTCATACCGTAAAAAAACCTATATAAATAGAGTATATGATCACAAATAAGAAGACTATATGGTCTTTATATTTAATGCTTCACAAAGTAAAATATTAAAAATATCAGTAACTTGATATCACGAACACAAGACTGTTGTTGGAGTAGTTTATACCGGTATTTGAATACAGCAATGTGCCAAATCCGTCAAATTTGCTGCTGGATTCGGAATTCTAGGTATTTGTGTCCAATAGTTTTATTAAGCTTCAGCTTTATCCTTAACTTCGTCGTCATTTTTCATGTGATTGGATTGTTGTTTGTCGATGAAAACTGCTTCATTTGCAACTTTTTTCACTCTATGTATAAGGGTAACTCAAATGAAAGTGGGAATGTTACGCGTGATCAGGACGCTGTGCATGCTCCAAAAGAGAGCTTTTAGTGGGCAGATGGTATCGTTTGAATGCCTCAGTTGTCTCTGTGATTGTGTTGAAGCTTGATAATCGTTACCGATAGCATCATGAAGGCTTCCAAAAGCCATCAATGTGCAGTCGTGCAATTTTTACCAGTTGAAAGGGAAAGTTCAATTAAGATTTTCTTCGCCTGCAAAAGTGCATGGGACGGAGTGTCCCTCGGGTGTTTCAGTATTCCGATGGTGCAATGAGTTTCACAAAGGACGAACCAATACGGACATCAAGTCACGACTAGACCAAAGGCACGATGTTATCCCCTAAAAAACAATTTTTTCAGGGGATAATTTGGTCAGGAAGGATCGGGGAATTGCTGTAAGCGAGATAATGGAAGCTCTATCTATCAGCAAAGGAACTGAAACTCCTCCATGAAAGTTATTGCGACCTGCTACTGTGGCATTATTCTTAAACAGAAAACAGCAATCAAGAGCCTGTCACTTTATATGTTGTCCAAAAGAATTATTCTGTTGCATGACAATGCCAATCCTCGAACATCTCCGTGTTCCTCTGATTTCTCATCTTTCGACTTCCATGTCCTTGCCCAACTCTTAGATGTCCTGAAAAAAAAATTCGTAGACGAAAGTGGGATCCGGGTTTCTGTTGAAGAATAGTTCCCCAGATAAAATCATAGAGCTGTCTTCATCCAGTGTATTCACCATCTCTTGAATTTTTGGGACGCCTGTATATCATTCTGCAAAGCAACAATGTAAAACCATTATGTTCCTCATGTTTCAATCTTTTTATTCTGTATACTTAGCCCACTGCTACCATTAAATCGTTCACCAAAGACTAACAGTAATCCTATTTTCATTTGGAGGATCTTTATATATTTTGAAATTTTAAATCTATGGCTTCACTCTTTCAAAATGTTGCGATTTTTTACTTCCAGTTATGCTTATTCAAGATGTTACAAACACTTAAAAAAAGAATTAGGAAAGCTAAAACATCGACATAGACAGGATTTTGTTTATTTTTAATATTCATCAGTTTTAATCGGTATTTCACTGTTTCTTTCTTTTCTTTCTAGGAATTTAAAATGCGATTCTGTATCCTGCTTGAACAATAAGACTTCGGAAGAAATCTTGTCAGCTGTGCCAGCATTCTGGACCTATGATTGGTCAACCGAACTGCCTGGTTCCGATGATGAGCGGTACCCAACCATGGTTATTGTTGATGGTAATATAATATTTTTTAATGCTTCTGAAAAACAGTATCACCTTTGGCATTCAAAAAAAAAAAAAAAAAAAAAAAAAAAAAATTTTTTTCTTTATTTTTTTTTTTATTTATTTATTTATTTTCAATTTGTTATACAGCTCGGGAGAGATGCTAATTTTTCGACAGGTGTGCCAAGAGCTTTATATGGCAGATCACGCGTATATGTTTGATATAAACTGTGTTTTAATTCACAAAATATAGCGATGTTTGGAAGGATATTTAAAATAATTTTTCGTTATTTAAGAGAAGGAGAGCTTAAAATACCGGTTGGGTAATATAAAATTTTCCCTTAAAATAAATGTTATCCTGGCACGAAGAGAGAGAATCGAACCTCGTTAAGGAAAAGGAGAATTGCTCGGAACCGAAAATGCTGCAAATAGCCACTGGTGATGCCGATTCAACAACCGGTCGTTGTCACATATCTGCACGTGCTCATCTTCCGCATGCTCTGTCCCTTGTTCTTTGCAGTGTCGTTGCTACAAGTTCGCGACCATGACCACTAGGACTTAAAATTGACTCAAAACTGGCTCCTTTTAGCATTGACTTTATTTTTTGGGGAAAGGAAAAAGTCACAGCTGTTAAAATAGTTATCGAAAAATGAGCTGCGACACGCTTTTGATCAGCAGAAAACAAGAATGGATCAAAGTTTGAGTGCCGACGCATTTATGGAGGCAAATAATAATGTGCAGCAAATTGTAAATAAGTATCCTTTTTAGCCAGTCCCATTACTTTATAAACATACCTCGTATATCCGAGAACACTCACAAAAAAAGAAGGGGGAATCAAATTTAGTGAGAAGTATATGTAATTTTGTAAAAATACACAAATGATTAAAAAAAAATCATGCTCAAAGTCCTCATTTTAGGATCTAAAAATATTTTTAAAGGTGTGGTCAATCAAATCTATTTCGATATAATGATCATTGTTTAGAAAAAACACGTCATTGCTTAGGTAGAATCCAAAGATTATTCGAATAAAGCCGTATTCTTATTCTAAAATTATGGTTTATTGTAGATTATTTAAGAAAAATAATGTATAAACTTTCAATCTGAGTAAAGGTCTGAACCTCTGCGCTTCTACCTTTGCAATCCATATGTCCTCTGTAAAAATCAAAATTCATTACAGAAGACATATGATATTGCTACCATATTTCATCCACCCAGATTTCGTATTGTACATTGAGCCTTCTGTATTATTCATAAGCCCCGGGAGAAAAACGAAACCGATGGAGGGAGGAAAAAGCAATTTTGTTGCATCAATCACCCAGCCAGAAATAGAGGGAGGGATAAGTAAATTTCATAAAAGTGGGAGCTTCGATAGGATGTATGAGGGATTCTTAATAGAACCCATGGGCTTCGAATAAATTGGATTGGATCGGTTGGATTTTTGTCTCACTTGACCCTATTGACTATGATGTGATGTCTACCATGAAGAAAATATCTCAGAAAAAAGAGATTTAATTAATTTTCTAGGGAAACTTACCACATGCAGGACTTGGGTGACCTTCGGTGGTAGATTCTTTAGGTTATAGTATAAGCTATAGATTCCAATCTATAAAAGACGTTAGGTGGGTTGCTGCGCGTTATCTATTTGCACCCTCAATTTTCAAGGAAAGACAGTTAAATCATAGCTTATGTATAACTGAAATTGAGGTTGTTGTTTTTTCTCTTGTCTGCATAGTGCTTCATTTGCCTGTAATTGTGTGTTTTTAAAAGAATACGAAATTGAGAGAGAGTTCCGTGTTTTCTTTTCTTTTTTTTTTCTTCGTTTCCCATTCCTTTTTAATAAAAATGCATTATATTTTCACGAAACTGAAAATGGCGATAACATTTTAAAACATCCCGTCTCAAGTATTCAGTTGAGAGTTTCTGGTTTAATTTCTCCTTATTTTATTAAGACTACATAACCTTATTCCTATATTCCCTCTTCTCCAACAATTTTCATTCGAATAAAAAAAATCGAACATTTTTCATATCAAATTGGTCGATAAGTTTTATTGATTTCTGTGGAAAGGAGACCTTGCTTTTGATATGCGAAGAAAAAAATTGAAAATGCATCATAATTTTTTTGGCTTCAACCAATTTTCTAAAGTGAGTATCCTTGTAAAGAAGTTAGCAGCAAATAAATGATGAAGTGTCTCGTCTACCGGCAATTTTAATTCCGTGAACGGAATGTTAACACTTTGAAATTTCTGCTACCGTCCTCAAATCTTCACTACTTTACCAATTTGAATGTAAAAAAGTGCGTCCGAAAGAGCAAAAATTGTAGCAGGTTTCTGCGGAATTACGTTTCCCTTCCAATTTTTCAAAAATATTTTTATCTTTATTTTAATTATTTGCTTGTGGGTTTTTCGGTCTTTAAAAATATTTCTAAATACTTTCAAAAATTGGAGAAGAAATGTAATTCTGCAGAAACCATCGTTATTTTTTTGCTCTTTCTGGAGCACTTTTTCGCATTTAAATAGATAAAATAGTAAAGATTTGAGGACGGTAGCAGAAATTCCTTAAGAATTAACATTATATTCACGAAATCAGAATGGCCGGTAGACGGGAGTTCTAAGAACTAATTGTTTAAGCTTACGAGTCAGTCAACGTTGTCTTGTTATAGCGTTATCAGATACCGCTTCTTTTCCAGTTAATTGCAAAAAAGAGGCCACAGATTTCAATCATATTTGATTAAGATATAAGTTTCTTTAAGTTGTTACATGTATTTTTATAATGTTCTGTACAATTTTCTTATGATCAAAATATTTTTACAGGTAATATCCTTTACCAAACTCCCTTCCTGCTATGGAAAGAGGGGCATATTCAACAAGTGTCTGTTGTTCTTGGTAAGCTATTGAAATTCAAGTAGTCAACAAAGTTTTAAGTATTATCCTTTCTAAATGATATAAAATATTATTATTATTAAAATAAAGCGCAGTTAAAACATATTGTTTTAAAAGAATCCAATTTTAATATATAATAATATTTAATATGATTATTCAAATTAAAACTGAGAATATTTTTAATCATACATTCCTCATTGTACAAAATATACAAACCCTAATTGTCTTTATCATTTCTAATAAAAAGTTAATAATAATATAAAAATTAGTTAAATAATAATATAAAAATTAGTTAAATAATAATATAAAAATTAATAAGAAAATTTGACTTTGACTTTACCGCTAGAAGTGTAACCGTAAAAAAAAACCTAGTTTACTTATTGTGCTTAATGAATCACTCTGGGATTAATGAAATAGTAGCGCTATCTCTTAGTGATTTTTATTCTGATTAAGAATGAAATTATCTGTTGTACATTTCCATTTCATGCAGTAATAAGTATAAAATGAAACACTAGCTAATACAAACGCTGTAGCTAACTGTAGGCTTTTTTGTCAACCTCTGAAGACACCCCTAATTACGAATCTTTAAGGTTCCTGTCTATCTTGCATTTTGATTTCTCGAACTTAATTTTAATCCCTTGGAATTTCTACTATCGTCCTCAAATCTATACTATTTCATCTATTTAAATGCAAAAAAAGTGCATCTGAAAGAGCAAAAAAAAAAAAAGAATGAAAAACTCAGGGAAATTACATTTTTCCTCTCATTTTTAAAAATATTTTTGAATATTTTTAAGATGGGAAAACTTGCAATGGAATAATCAAAGTAGAGGTAAAAAATATCAATGAAAATTGGAGAAAAAATCTAATTCCACAGAAAACGTCATTATTTTTTTGCTCTTTAGGGTGGGTGTATTATTTTTTTTTTTAAACATTCAAATAGATAAAACAGTAAAGGTTTGAGAACGGTAGTAAAAATTTCATAGGATTTAACTTTACGTTAACAAAATCAAAATGGCCGGTGGACGGGAGCCTTAACTGCACCAGGTGATTGACAACCACTATAGCAAGCCTCAGAACAAATCACTACAAGAGCATGAAAATTCTCCCTGACAACAAAATAACTAATATCAAGTGTAGAAAGTTCCCGAGTACTCCATTGACATTAGAGCATATTTATTATTGTCCAACCATTTTACCGAACCTTTTTAAACTTGACTTAGCCCCTCACACTATTTTATCCCCACTGGAATTTCTCTACAGCCATAAGGCACCTGATCTAGCAGCTGCAGACATCCAGGCTTTTTAAGACTTTTTAAAAGTATACTCTGAACTATCAATGAACCCGATGACAACAGTATTGATATAATATATTAACACACCAAAGGCGATATCTCAAAATTATTTAACTAAACAAAGATAAACATATCAATCATGTTTATGAAAAATATTTCACAGAAACATTTTCGTATCATTTCGCATATCTGATTTATTAAAATAACTATACATTTTCAAGTTTCAGGTTCACATTGGATGTGTTATTTATGGGATAAAATTCATCGAAGACATACGATAGGAAATGATTAAATAAAAATCAGAAAATATTTCAACTGTAATGTTATATTTTTGGTGTACTCAATGTTCGTTGTATCATTAAGCGTTCGAGAAATACTTATAGAAAATTTGAAATTTAATTTTTTTGTCCTTTGAAATATGCAAATGATTATTCTTTGTGAACAAATAGCTTTGTGCCAAAGCAGCTGTAGAACTTAAAATTAGCATACGCTTATAATATTTTAAAATTAATGTTTCGAATATATGTATGAAATTAATTATATCTGCAGCGCTTCTATTCTCTCTGCTCAGGGCAAAACCTTGGAAATCTACACATCAGTTAAATGCCTTGAAATAATGTAAAATTTTAAAATAAATTAATTTAAATTAACCCCAAAATCTTGAACTAGGTCGCATGCGTGTAAAAGCAGACACGATTCTTTCGGCTATTAAAAAAAAGAGAGAGAATGCGTTTGTTGACACGACAATCCTCAAGGATAATTGTATGAAAGTGATTGATCGTTTTCAATCGTAACCGTAATTCGACTTTTTTTTTTTTTTTAATTTTGAAAATTTAGTGAAAGACGCGGTCTTCAGAGAACACTCGAAAACAAAATGTTGCCTAGTTCAAGAAATGTCTTACGCATCAAATCACCGTGACCCTATTTCTGACCAGTATTCTCACTTAATAGGTTAAGATTGTAAGATTTATTCAACAAGAAAAAAACACAAAGACAGTGTTTCAGAAGGTTGTGAACCAATATCCTAACATGAAAATCTTGTAAAACGAGACTGCATAGCTCCAATCAATGACATGGTGCTTAAAATTAATGAATTGATGCCCTAAATTTGTCTTTGCGATGTTACTTTTGCTTAATGTCTGCTTAATTTTGTGCGATAAACAATCCGATAAGAAAAAGGACAAGCAGTGAGTAAACAATGAAGGACTAGAAAAGCAGGTGATCTTAAAAGTAGCCGAAAGAAAATAACCGTATGGCCCCTTTTTGGAAGTATAATTAATTATCAAAGACTTTTAAACTTAATGTTGTAGTCTTGATGCACGTGCAATCGCACATTCACTTGCAGAAGGATATGTCAGGAAATGCTCCTTCATTTCTCAATTTTAAGTTCAATTTTCATTTAAGTTCATTTCTCAATTAAGTTACCTTTTTTTTTAGTTTTGGGTGGCCTGACGTTTCGTCTCATGTCATGTTGCTAATATTTGCTTTAGCATCACCTTTCTGCTGAATGGTCTTTCATTATAATGATCTCAATAGCTTTATATATATATATAATTCGGCACTTTGGAAATATTGAATATAAAATATTTTGTACTTGAGTCTTAACAGTTATGGCACAAAAAGAAAACTTTCAATCAATCGATAATGAATTTATTAATGTTCACACGAGAGAGAGGTAGATACACCAGGGAGGGTGTATTATACACGCCCACCCACTCTGATAATTAAAAACGAAGTGACAGACAATTTTCCCTGTTTGTTTCTCCATGGAAGTTAAATTAAGGATTATATAGATTACACATAGTAATAGATGTAGAGATCTTTTAATATTTTATATGGAGATTAATTTGTGATAAGGAATATCACTATTAATTCAGAGCGTGGGAAATCCTGATTTTAGCATAAAATTTTAAACTGAAGATGGGATTAAAATACAAGATATTTACAAAAAACAATTTATAGATTTGTAAAAAGACATTTTTATTTGCTTTGTTGACTAAGTTCCAAATAATTATGGAATTTAGTCGACGTAGAATAGCAAATTAAACATATAGAAGAGAGAATAACACTTATTTAGAAAATACTTCTAGTGATTTTGAAATTAATAATAGCAGTACAGCTCTTTATACTAAAAATAGTTTTACAAATTAATAAAATTAAATTTCCTCAGATCTTTATAATTATAACATCTTATAAAGACTCATTAAATCTAGAACAATCACTAATGGTTAAAATATTTACATTACAAAACCACAGGTAGATTATTACAAGAAAACTTACAAATCCTATTACAAAATTTATTAAAACTTACATCATTTAAAAGTAATTTAGATATTATTAAGAAAATAAATGACGAAGATTTATTTGCTATTCATAGTTATGATTTTTAAGACCTCTTTCATTCGATAGACTTAGATTATCTTGTTAAGATGCTATTATTTATTTATAAGGATTTTAATATTATTCAATTATTTCCACATGATAAATTTAAATTTTCAGTTAACATGATAATTTAAATTTTCAGTTATTTAGAGATAACTATATTAGTTATAACGATATATTTTTTAAACAAAGTAGGAGTATTCCCCTAGGTGGATATGCAATTAATAATATGACTAATACCTACTTACAATGTTATGAGCATAATAATATTGATAGTGATAATTTTATTATGTGAATAGATATATTGATGATTTACTTGTTTTGAATTATAACAAGCCTTCTGAAGATAAACCTTTTATCCTACATATTTAAATTTAATTCAAACCTATAATAGTAAATATGAAACAGAATATTTAGACTTGCTATTGAAAATTTTAGATAATGAAATCATTAGTAATATTTATGACAAGAGAATCAGCTTTAAATTTCTAATTAATAATGTACCTTTCTGTTGTAGCTATTTACGTATTTCTAAAGCAACACAAGACAGGCATTTTTAGCGGGTTTTTTTTTTTCCAATATGCAATTAACTTATTTAATTTTTTTAAAATAAAGCTGCTCTTTTCCCTTTGAATTCTAGTGACCCTTGACAAATTGGAACAAAACACAATTATTATTAGCTAGCAATAAAAAATAAAAATAGCCAACATTTTTTTTCTCCGATTTATGTATATGTTTGGCTTAAAAATTAGAAATGGTTGTACGATCCCCTCCCCTTCACACATACATCATAAAAATGATTTACATGTTTTTTATAAATAATTTATTGGTTTTTTAGAAAATTATTTACAGAAACAGAATGTATCATAAGAAAATCGATCTTTTAGAAACACACACACACATATATATATATATATATATATATATACTTTTAAACTTCAATAAATAAAATTATTCAAGTTAAGATCGTTTTTATCATCTTGAAATGAATATTTTAATGTGAAATATACAAAAGTACAACAAAAATATTATGTCTTGATTGCAGAATGACTTAATCAATCCCTTATGTTCTGGAACGTCAATGGGATATGAATACAGAAATTTGAAACATTTTAAAACCTAATCAAAATGTGTTGCAAGTGTGATTTAATAATGGCAGTATAGTATGGAAACGTATATATTCTTTAAAACGCGGTACACCCAACTATTTTTATACGGTCTTTTTTTTTACACGATTGGGAAATAACACGGTTCACCAATATATATTTTTTACCCGAATTTTTTTTGTTCTAGCACGAATCCCAAAACATTTTTTTTTTTTTTTTCAATTCTTATTTTGATAGTGTTGTCAGAAGATGGTTGGTTTATGCCCACACAAGCGTGAGTGACTTAGTCTACTTCATGGCTTGTTTACTTTGTATTCTGGAGTTACGGGGAATACCCGAAATTTTTATCACCTTTTTTTTTTATTTCGTTGTACTTCAATTTGAACACAGAATGTCGTTCTTCAGCCTTAAAGGCTTATTGGGGAAAAAATTCCAGCAGGGGTCAGAAGTGGAAGTTTTGTAGTACAAAAATCAGCTGTATGTTCTGAAATTATATATCAAATGCAATTGGGGGCGAATGTTTTAACGACATGCAAACAACTAGCATCGAAGAATTGATGTTAGAAAATCCTCTGGATGAGGACGATTTGATCGAATTTATGACAGTTTATAATAATAAAGAAGTCGAAGGATTCAATTATTAACAGCTGATTTAATTCGCTGGGTCTTAAAATTTGTTACAAGTATGGAGCAACTTTTTCATACTCATGATCCTGACATCAAGAATTATATAAGCAGCTTGAGAAACCAAAAAATAGCTGCTAATAACAAACTTTGTAACAACAAAAAACTAATAGAGGTGGTTAATAACAGAGGAAATCCTTCTCGTTTGAATCAGAGCCCACAGTTGTATTAGACATATCTGACATATATACTGATGATAACATTTCTGATTCAGTTTGTAATAAAACTTTGCGCTTGTTACCAAGTAGCGATGAATAGTTGTTAGTTAGTAGTCTTATTCTTAATTTCAATTTGAATTTTTATATGTTTTATGTACCTATAGATTGAAGTTTCACAGTTCACTTATTAAAAAATTTTTTGAAATAAAATTGAATTTTTGTTTTTTAAATATGTAATATGGATATCATTATTACTTTTTTGCACGATATTTTGGAAAATATTTAGAATTTTTTTCATTTTACACGATTCTTAAAGTTGTGGAACATATCCCCAAATTTACCATATGTCGCATGTATTTTTTACATGATTTTTTTGCACGGTTTTCTCAGGAGCGTATCTACCGTGTAAAAAGAGTTGGGTGTAAATATTCTACTCTTACTTAAACTGTCTGTATTATTAATTTAGTTTTATGAATGAAAATACTTTTTTTTTATGGAAAAATAAACATAAACTTATTTTATTTTGAAGGATCTGTTGCTCAAGAGTCTGGGTCTTCTAAAGTGTTGCATGACTTGGAGAAATGGAAATGGGAGGATTTAAGTGAATACATTAGCGACAAACTGGAACCCATCAGCGACAACGCGACTGTGGCTGCTCTGCAATTCTACATACAGAACTCATCTACACCTCTGCAACAATTCCATACAATAGTAAAATATTGTTCAGTTTATTCTAGTGAACCAAGAAATTCTTTTAAAATTTTATTTTCTGTAAATGACACGTGTTGAGTGATCTAAAACTCATCGATTTGCTTTAAAAAAATGTTTTTGAGGTGTGTGTTTTTCTACAGTTTTGTATTTCTGATTCGAAAACATAAAGTCAAGGAAATATATTATGAGAAAAATAACTGTGTAGATCTAAAGTCAAGGAAATATATTATGAGAAAAATAACTGTGTAGATCTATAGTGTAAACGTTTCGAGTCTTGGGGATATTTTGGGGGCGTTTGTTGATAAATCCACACTATTTCTTTATGAGAAATAGTAGTGATCATTTCCATAGAGTGATGGAAATCATCACCAAAAAATTTGGCGATTTTTGAACTTAGTTTCCATATTGTAGCTGTTAGAACAACTGCACGTCGGAGGACCAAAACCGCAAAATCTGCTTTGAAAATAATTATTCAATTAAAAGAATTGACGACAAAATTAAACATCTATCCTAAATTATTTGGAATGGAATGTCAATATTTCGAACGCGAGAAATATTGTAGATTATTGTAATATATCCAAAATGAAATTAGTTGTTCTTGTCTGCAATAAAATGTACTAAAACACGCCCATCTAAGCCTAAAACTAAAATTTTGTTGACAGATCCTGTAAGTGGATGACATTTGCATGTCGTGATTCTTCGAACCATAGTTTCATTCTTTCATTAGTATTTTTTAAAATGTAATAGTGCAAGAAATTAGAAATAATTATTAATCGATCATCATTATTGTTGTTCGAATTAAGGATGATCATTATAATTACTTGAAGTATTATTATTCAATTAGGTGATTAAGACTTTGGTTCACTTGATTTTTTTTTCTTCCTTCTTTGTATTAATGGGGGAAAGAGAGAAGAAATGGCGCCAGTACTTTGTTGTATAACCATATTGAGATTTATGTCAGAAAACATTTAAATGATTTTGCAATACATTATCTGTAAAATTTACCTGAAGTAAAAACTACATAAAAACTTACTGAATAATAGCAGAATTAGAAGCTAAATGTTCTTAATGCCCATTAAAACATTCGGCCAATCGATCATTTTCTTCCTGTTAGTAAAACAACCCTCTTTACTATGGCGCAGTAATGGTAGTTTGAACTTTTATAAATTACTAAATACCGCCAAGCTAATGTTGCTGAAAACGTAAATTACTGCAAATCTCTGTTTAAAACAAGATAAAAAAATATTCAAAATTCGAAAACTGTATTTTGTCAAATTTTATTGCTTTATTTTTATTTTATGTGTGGTACGTTTAATTTTCATATCATTTACTCTGCCATCTGATGTACTAATCTGTTGCGAGTTCATCATTATATTATTTTTGTTAAACTCTTGGTGAAATACTTTTAGGTATCGGATATCAGGACCATTTGTCCCATCGAACGACTAACTGAAATTCTTGCCGATGCACTTCAGACGGATTCGTATTGGTACCTGGTGGATTACAAGCCAAGTGAGCCAATCCAGTTCTCCAATGACAGTGCTCCTGTCAAGCTGTCAGTACACGGTCTAGATGTTGTCGCCATTTTCGGCCTCTTGGATAACTACATAAAACCAATGGCTCCCCAGGATGTCACGTTCCAGAAGAATCTCCAGGACTTGTTCTACAGTTATGTTCATCACGGAAGACCAGCGGTCAGAGGCGAGATTCTGATGTCATCCAATTTCATCAATCTGATTGGAGAATCAGTTCGAAGTCGAATGACACCTTACGAGAATTGCCACCTCTGGAATAATGATGTCTTCTTTCCAAAGTATGCTAAAATGAACTAGAGAGTTCTGCATGTTAGTATGCAAGGACTGAGAGACGTGGACTGTAAATTTCGGTGTGTTTTCATTCAAATTATTGTTACAGCGTTATCCCATTCCACGAATACAAAGTTCATTACTTTTTTTCCCCTGGAAAACGAGAGCAATTTTTTAAAACTCCATTCTTTTTTTTTTTTTACTTTGGTTAATAATTACTACAAAAATTTGGATAACGTTGATATTATTTGAATAATATAAAACTGTAATTGTTTTCCCCCCTTCATTTTATTATAATGTGTATGTTTTTTTTTTCAGTGTGTGTAAGAAGTCGCATGTTAGATGGGAAATTTCTGTTAGTTTAGTACAGAAATCGCTGTTTTTTTATTATTAAAATGAAATATTATTACTACAGTAACTTTGTAATGCTAGGTAACATGTTGAGGCTGTGATACATTGAGAGTTAATAGTATTGGAAGCTCTGCTCAGTTATCATATAAAGTCGCCGCTATCATTTCCATCGTTTGTGTTTAGTTTGCTATAAGTTTACATTATGTATTTTATTCTCTCTCTCTTTTTTTCATAGCATCTTGTGATGTTTATGTTAGTGTTTATTATTTACGAATCTCAGTTTGCCATGGGACTTACAACCAGTGAAATTAAGGTTCTCTAAAATTGTAAACATTCGATTTAATTTTTGTAGGCTTAATTTCAAAATAATCATTTGAAATATATCACCGTAGAAGTTCCTAATTGTTTGACTATTTTTATTTTGAAATCTTAAATGTGTATGTATTGTTTTGAGTTATTTCTAAATGAATATAATCACAGGCGTGCTTAAAAAGACTGATGGGAAGAGGTATGGATGTTGTGTTATTTTGTTTTTACAATATTTCTCTCACGTTGTAGATAAATAGACTTACCAGAATTACTTGTTTGTGCAGTAAGTATATGTTTGATGAGCTGCTCAATATCAATTTTGCATTTCAGTCTTGTTGTTGCCATGGAATGCAAGTACTCAAATCCGTTCGATAAATTTTCTTAAACATTTACAAGAACACTTTTAGAATTAAAAGTATACACGATCATTTCGTGAACGGTAAAAGTCTTGCTTCTGCAATTTTCTCCTAACAAACACGAAAACTACATGTCGAATTTTGTCTTGTTGTATCGTTTTAGAAAAGCAGTTCCAAGTTGATCTCTATATCCATTTTCTGAGCATGTATATTGTCCTCAACCATTGGATTCACTAATTTTTCAAGTGCACATATTATTTCGAAACGGTAACAAATATTTATCCAATTCGAATAGAGATATTTTCCTTCTTTTTTTTAGATGAAACATTTACAAAAGTGAATCAAAGTACTGTCATCCTATTGATATACTTGTACTACTCTCTTCATATATATTCTGCACGAATTTTCGAAACTGTTTCTTTTCTAACTATCAGCGACTGCAATTATGTAACTAATTTTTCTTTTCCTTTTCTGTTTGAGCACCGGTGTTAATAACGTATATACTCGAGCGTGTTCTGTTCAGCCAACAAAACTCGCAATTACTCATACTTATGTATTAAATTACGTATTAGAAAAACTCAATTAGTTGTAGAGTCTTTTTGAGATCTTCCTACCTCTTTTCCCTGTGAGTTTTTTGGGACCAACCACAGCCCTGATCTTATTAATCGTTGTGAATAGAGTTTCAGCTCTTGTTGTTGATAAAATTGATGGATTTAACCACCGAAAACTTGTAGAATGAGAATGCCGGACAAAAATCTGCGTTGATCCTGTTTGGCTTGGTGACCCGGAATTTGAAGGCCATCATCTTTGAACTTCAGGTCGGCATGTATGCACGCTTTGAAGTTTAATCTGCTTTTCTACCTTCTTCCTTCCCTTAGGATAAATGTTCAAGGGTCCTCTTTAGTATATGTGTTTAGTGAAAATCAGTGTATGTGTAAATTTACAGGTTAACAGTTGGATTGCGTAGAATAGGTTACATTACAGCTATTAAGTCATCCAAGCTATGGATTGTACCAGGGTAAACAACAACCAAAAACTGTATGTCCGTGTGTGGGACAGTATCTGAATTTAAAAATAAATGTATCAATCACAAAATATATTGTTAAATTTCTAAATTTTTGGTGATGTGTCATGCTGTTAATATTTAAAAAACAATCACGCCGTTTAAGGTGGAAGTTGAACAATCTAAAAGTAATCTGAATTATTGTTTTGATAAAGTGAATCTCTGTTACCGACAATTTCTATATTGTTTCGAAAATTACATTTTATTTAAAATTTAGTAGCGTGAATATAATTTCCCTCGATGATTTCTGTGCTAGTGTAAATTCTCTTCTGGGAAGAATAATATATACAAGTTTTTCCGACAGCATTGGTGCTGTTTTTAATCCTCTCTAGTGGGCTGTTGACCCAGGTGCTTGTTTTATATAAGGAAGGTTTTTAAATTATTCAAATTTTCTACATGAGTGGATTTCATACCAAAAAAAAAAGTATGCTCAATTTTACGCACTTTTAAACTTGATCTATGTCTTTGTGTAGATGGGGGAAAAAAATTTCGAATTTTTTGGAATACATTTTGATTGCGAAACTTGAAAATGGTAAGGAATTTTACACATCGTATTTATTGCCATTTACAATTTCGTATCTGATTGTACACCGGGATACTGCATATCATTTTTGACTGATAAAAATCGTTGTGTATGTGTTGCTCAGTTTTAGAGCTACGAAAAACAAAGTTTTTACTTTTTAACTATCATTGTAATTTCAATTTTCCGAAGTTAAAATTTGAAAGTTTTATTGATGTGGAATTTTTCACTTTCATAAACATACGATTTTTACACATTTTTGATGTATTGAATCTAACACGTTAATATGTCTACTGTGGAACTAAACCAAACGTCTTCATAAATTCACGTAATTATATTTTGACTTTATATTAAAATGAAAATGTGTGTTTGTTGAAAAATGTTTTCTGAGTATTATTTTCTGAATAAAGTTTCATTTCTACTACAGAAAGTTGTTGCTGATCTGCATGTAGAAACGATGCATTTTATATTTGGATTAAACTTATTGTAAATGTATTTTTCTTACATGTTTATTTTTAAGCATTTTGGTTACTATTGTATTTTTCATTATAACGACATTATTTTTTAAGCTTTATAGTTTTTTTCGTGAACATATAAACCAGAATAACTGTTTTTTGAAAAGTCTGATTTTTTTTCTTTGTTCATTTTATCATTTTGTCTTGTTTTTGTGTATTTTTTGTGAATGAAAAGTATTTTTTTCCTTAGTTTTAGATCATTAAATATTCATTTCATATTTTAAAAAATATCCGTATTTTAAAATATTTTACATGTGTGGCATTTTTCGAAAAAAAAATCGATTTACAGCTTTTATCAAATTATATCGAAGGACAAATTCGATTTTATTTCGAAACAAACGTTTTTTGAATTCCTAAATATGATTGTCAAGTACTTAAGACTAAGTGTGATGTTTCTTACCTTGTTTCAAAGGAATCTTGTAATTGCTGCAAAATATGTAATAATTTAAATATTTGTTCTCTTCTTCTGTGTAAATTGAGAAATAACTGAACCTCTGCTCTGTGTACATCTTAATAATAATAAAAAAGTACTCATAAATTTGTGTTCAGTTTAATTTAATTTGTGGTCACATATTATCGCAAGTTTATTTGTATGTTTATATCCTCTGACACCTCACAAGGGAAAATAAGTAGAGAGACCGTGAAACTTCCATCATTTTAAAAAAAATAAACTAAAATAGAATAATATATTTTAACGCATTATTCTCATATGAGAGAGATTAAGGATCCACACACACACAATCAAAGCAATTCTTCCAGAATCTTGCTCGCAATGGGAAACATTCGCTTAAAAAAACAATTTTTCCCATATACATTAGTGTAAAATGCGATAATGCGTTCGACGCTGAGAAAAAATACTAAAAAATGTTTATGTATAACGTTCAAATATATATATATATGCGCGCTGGAGAGTACTATTCCAACGCTTCTTTCTTGGTGCGTAATTCTTTATTATTATTATCGTGAGTATACTTAAAATGTTTCATCAAACATAATAAAAGATTTAATCATCAACGGAAATTAATTTCCAGACTTGACAAAAAGTTGTAACGTGACTCTGTTAATCTTTTCCCCACAGATTTAATTTCATGAAAAGGTTTTGTATGGTAAATGAAGAATATTTAAGAAAATATAAGTAATGGCAATTTTCACTGAAGTAATCAAACTCGCTTGGATCCAAATCATGCCATCAATTAAACCAAATTAAGAAACTTTTAATGGTTTCAAGGCAAAAATATGTCAATTGCAAAACTGTTTTAAGACTCGGGATACTTAATTTTATTGCTTTTTTTTTTTTTTTTTTTTTTCAATTATGTTTCCTGAATTCCTGATTACATATAAATAACAGCGATACATCAGTCGATAAGTATAACTATTCTCAGTTTTACTTCAATAAGGTCCTACAATATAAAAAGTACCTGAAAGAAAAAAATTTGTTATAATATATTTTTGAAAATTAAGTTCCTTGCTGGTGAAAGCAGGCGTGAACGGTGACACACATGCACACAAATATTCTGCTTGTTGTATTCGTCATTCATGAATTGAGATATTTCCCCCCCTTCATCCTAATTCACGGATACCTAAAAGTTTTCTTCGGTCATCCCAAAGGGACTTACAACACTAGCTAATGATTTATTCCATTGACTATTTTATTGCTAAATAAGCAACTAAAGGGTACGTTTACTGGCCATTTTGATTTCGGTAACGTAATGTTAACTCCCATAAAATTTCTACTAACATCTTCAAACCTTTACTATTTTATCTATTTGAATGCAGAAAAGTGCACCTGATGTGCAAAAAAGGAAGAATTCTGAGAAATTACATTTTTCACTTTTTAAAGACGGGAAAACCACAAACGAATCATTAAAATAGGGGATTAAAATGTTTTTAAAAATTGGATGGAAAATGTAAATCCGCAAAGACCTTTATTTGTTGCTCTTTCAGATGCACTTTTACGCATTCAAATAGATAAGATAGTAAATATTTGAGAACGGTATATATAAAAAAGAAATTCCTTAGGGTTTACCATCAAGTTCATGAAGACAAAATGCCAGTACACGGGAGCCCTCATAAAAACAATATAGTTTAATTTAATTTTCAAGATATTTCTTAATCAAAAACACTTGAGCCGAAGATTTGTTTCCTTTCATTTTCTTTTCATTCAGGCACAACGAAAGGGAAAAAAAAAAAAATACTTTGACACACATTAGGTTGTATCGCAATTTTTAATTCTACTAACTTTTTGGGTTTCCATACGATTTGTGTCTGAATTTAAAATTCCTTCCAATAAAATGAAGGGTAACTCACGTTGATTGCTTTAAAATTATGAAGTGTAGAGAATAGATTGTATAAATTACAATTATAAACATCGAAGAAATGAACAAAAACGAAGCTGAAGGTAGACAAATAAAGTTAGTTTTTGGACTGAACTGAACTATAACTGAAGGAATAGAAACCGTTCTGTCAAGGAGTTTCCAAAACATAGGAAATAAGGTTTCGAACCTTCATCTCCAGTTATTATACTCCCTTCGAATCCGAGAATGTTGGTAAAAGGTAGATTAAATTAGCATTTTAAACATTAGTTCAGGCAGTTTTTCCTCGGAGCAAGCAAAGTAGATAATAAACATTAAATAATTAAAACTCTAAAGATAATAAATTATTTAGCATTATAAATGACTCTCAATTATCTCAGACTATTGTTTGTGATTCTTTTAGTTAAGTTTTGTTATAGCTGAAGAAGGAAATACTGCATGGGTGCTATAGAACACTTAATTTTTGATGAAGTAAAAATATTCAAATGCACGTGCTAAAAAATGCTGTTATCAATTGATTTTTAGTGAAATATTTATTTTCACACGTAGAAATATATAGAAGATATATATATGTATATGAGTGTGTGTGAAGACCTACATCTTTTTAATATTTTAACTTTTATTTCCCTTTTTCACTAAAATAAATCTACTAACCAATTATGTGCTTGTTTACTGCAGTTGTCGCATTTGCTTTGCAAAATCGACTGGAGTGGTACCCTTTCTCAAGCATCAGACAGTATAAAAGCTGAAGCAATCTTTTTTGAGCACTTTTTCCTACGCTTCCCCCTTGCATGTGAAACTTGTTACTCTGCGCTCTTTAGTGCACTCTCGCCGTAGTATGAAAAGAGCTACTTTATGAAATGAAATAGTTCTTCATCGATTGCGTAAGTACGACCATCAGAACAGAATCAAAATGAATATATATATATATATATGCATACATACACTCTATAACAAAAACACCAAGAAGGAGTTGTCCGATGGAGACAAAAATCGGCGGGTAGGAAAATAATGTACAGAATAGAAAATGATTAAAATTTCAGAAAAATTAAATGATTGATTTCAGAGTTACATAGTTACAAAGTAACGATAAGATGTTGACCCTCCTCTAACCTGGATGTAAGCTGCCACACGACGTGGCATAGAGTGATAAAGCTCCATGTTAGTCTCTTGAGGTATTCCTTGCCAAACTTGCTCCAACTGTCAGGCTAGGTCCTTAACATTCCCGGGTAGATGCAATCGCCTTCCAATCATATCCGAGACATCTGGCTCTCCAAGGAAATGTTTGGCAAGCTGTAAGACAATTCATAGCAACACGTTCCGCATGTATCTGGCATTATCTTGCTGAAAAATAAGTCCAGGATACTTCAAAAGGAACAATAGCAAAACAGGTCTCAGAATGTTATCAACGTACCGTTGTGCTTGCTGTAAGTGTGCCTCTAATGACGACCAAAGGAGTCCGGCTATCAAGGGCACCCCGGTCCATAACTTCTGGCTGAGGGCCTGTGTGGAGTGCAATAGTGAAAGCAGGATCGGCACGCTGCCCTGTGGGTCTCCAGACACGTCTTTGATGATCATCATGACACAGTTGGAAGCTGGATCCGTCGCTAAACACTATACGTCCTCAGACAACATCATTTCAACTTGATAGAGTCAAGCACCACTGTAATCTGGATCGACAGTGTGCAAGCGTGAGTGGCAGATGGCGTAGCGATCGATACGAGCGTAGATTTTGCTCTATCAGCCATCTGTGAAGGGTCATGGCGGACACTCGTGTGCGGGTCGCCCGTCTGATGGTTGGTAACGATGAATCAGGCGCTGTGAGAGCTGATCTGACAATTATTCTGTCCTCCTGATCTACTGTGGCCCTAGGTCGACCGCTACCATGATGACGCTGAAATCTGCCACTGTCCACCCATTCTTGCCACATCTTTTAATCGCCGCAATGCTTCGACCCATATGACGAGCGATTCTCCGATTTGCCCAACATGCCTCTTTTAATCCAATGATACGACCTCATTCAAACTCTGACAGTTGCTCGTAATAAGCTGAAATACTGCGGCAAGGCATTTTTTCAGTCATTGAAAGGTATCCTAAATCGCAATGCAAAAGAAAATTTGACCATCTGATTGAGAATCGCTTCTTATTTACAACTGCTGATTACGCAGTTCCTATGCGCTATAGCTCCCGCTATTCATTCATTGGACACCTAATTTTAATCATTTGCATGTTCGGTGCAAATGTCTTTGCATACGAAATTTCATTACAATCGGGCTACTCCTTCTTAATGCGTCGGTTTTTTTTTTTTTTTTTTTTGTAGTGTGTGTGTATATATATATATATGTTTGTGTATGTGTGCAATTTGAGACCAAAATAATTTCTTCTAACTCTTACACTTTTTGGAAAGCGCAAAAAATTGATTTCAGAATACAATAAATGCGAGGGTAGTTCAAAAAGTACTTGTATAACATCATTAAGGTAAATTGTTGTTACTATTGGGTGTAGCCATCTGTTAAATGTAGTCGAAACAAACTTCACGTTAATTCATAATAATTCTTTTGCTTCCAAATCAAAATTTGATTGCTGCCGCGTCGAGTAATCACCTACGGTGAGACCTGGATTCATCATTATCGACCGGAAGCTAATTGAAAGAATGGGTTGCTTCCGGTAAATCTTTTCCAAAACAGGCAGTCTCATCGGCCGGAAAGATTATGACGAAGAATTTTTGAGGTGCGAAAGGCGTCAAGTTCACGAATACAAGTAACTGATACAAATGTCTAGTGTGTCACGATATTCACACACACAAAAAAAAAAAACCATTTTCGATTTCACGAGCACCACTCTTGGATTTTCTAAGGACTTATTGAACGACCCTCGTATATTTGGAAGCTTCACTTGAAAGTTCATCTGTGGTTGAATATAGTTATAGTTCATATTGAAATAAAATGCTAGTGAATTAACTTCATGTATTTATTTTAACCAGTTTTAAAATGAGTAATTATATAGACATGGACATTAATGCGAGTATCAATAGTGTTATCAATGTCATTATTAATTTGTATCTAAATCTTTACATTCCTTAGAGTAATTATTTTTATCAAGCATTTATTTTTTCACTTTATTCCATTTTTAGTGGTGGTTTTTTTTATAGCGTTTAAAATCATTTTACAACGGTTTAATCAACTTCGACTGTTTTTAGAATAGTTTTAGTTCTTATATAGATTTTCTTTTAAAAAAAATATTTTTTTGGTTCAGGATTACGGAAGTTTATTATAACAGGAGTCCAAAAATTTCCTGCACAATTGTTAATTTATTAACCTGAAACAACAGGATTTAAAACAGTTAATTTCATGCTAATGATGAAAAACAAGAAAGTAGGTAGAAATAATTTGAACCTATATTTACAACAAATTTTGAAAATGTCCGTCCCTTTCTGGATTATTATTGTTCATTAATATCGGACTGAGAAGCAACATGAGGGCTAACAGCGATGGATTTCGTAGTTCTGAATCTAGCTCAAGTGACGAGGACGATTCCTGAGGTGGCACCTCTTTCTCCGAACTTCCACATCACGACAAAGGGAGGATTTGGGACCTCGAACAGACTTAAAGTGCATCAGTCTCCGTACACGGCTGATCTTTAACGGCATCAGGGCTCCAACCCATGACTCGATGAAAACGACGGGAGTCCGTGACCATGACTTCTTGGCTACCGCGACCATCCCTTTTGAGAAGACAAAGCTGAACTCATTTGTGTATATTTTGAGAAATGCGTTTGAATGTTGAGAGTGACTTCTAGTATCTGTTGAGTTATTTGAAATTTTTCAGAAGATCTACTGCTTGCGAATTATTTTCATTAACGCGGCATATTGCACCGTATATGTTTCCGTCATCTGAGCATTCCTTTACTTTTTCCTAAGGGAATATATAATGAACAAAGTTTATGAAAATCATTCCCAAACAACATCTGAAAACTGTTAAACTACTAAAAGAATACAGAAAATCACTTCCAGTATCTTGAAAAACGTTTCTCAAAATATGCGCAGACGAGTCAAACTATGCCTGCAAGAAAAGGGCGGACATTTTGAACATTTATTGTCAATGTGAGCTCAAAAAAAAATAAATAAATAAATTTACTACGTTACGTAAGAAGGGCGTTTTACCCCATTAGAATGAAAATAAATTTCGTTATTTTTGTAAATTAAATTTACGAATCGTCAGTACGAAAACTTTTAGGTAATTTCGATTTTCTTTTTGTCCACTGCCTTCTAAACATTTCTCTAATAAATTCACGGTCTTCTTATAAATTGTGACTGAGAACTCTGATTTATAAAAGTACAAAAATGACTCTTAATTTAATGCAGGGGATTATTATTAATTATTAAAACTACTCAAATAAATATATCTGTGCTTCTAGATGGATTTTCATTTTTATATAAAAGTTCTAAATTATTTTTCGGTCATCACTATCTTAATAATTACAGGTAACCTGAATGATGTCACAATTTAACAAAACTTTATGTATGAAATACATTATAATAATACATACATGTTTTTCAGTTTCACTATAAAATTTAACACAATGAAAAATGAGAGACAGAATGTAATTATACGAAAATAATTGTAAATAAATCCATTTCTATAGTATTTTGTTTTTCACTGATAATTCTAAAAACATAAAATAATATACCACGTCATATATCTTATTTAGAGTCTGAGATTCTTACATAAAACTCTAAAGAATAATGTAACATATTAATTGGAGATTTATCGAATCTGTATCCAAATGATCTAAAAGGTTTTTTACACATTTCATAGATATTCAATTCAAAAAATTCTTTCATCAAACTGGCATAATATATCACAATAGCAATGTGCTTTCAAAACATATCCAAAGAAATTCACATAAATGAAAATATTGATTTCTTGGTTTTATGTGATTATGTCAAATAAATTACGCACGAAGTAATAACGAATCTTTTCAATGAAAAAAAAATATGATTGTCATATGTCTTTCATATGGCATAACTCAAGATACACAGGAAGCTGAGAAATACAATTAATTGCATGCCTCAAGATATAAAAAATCTCTTTCAAAAACTTTTATAACAGTTAAAATTGCACGTTTGGAGAGTTAGACAATACTTGTCGAACGATTTTCAAACTTCTCGGTTGGTCTGAAGTCTGAGTAACATCAACGAAAGATTTAGGTCTCCTTTCAACGTAGCCTTGTCCGCTGGAAACTGGAACCCACGGTCGGAGGACGTCATCATCGACAAGTTTATTTGGATTAGCTTCGGTTTCATAATGTGGCAACGGTTGAGCAGGAGAATACGATGGTGGTTCTGGAGCACGTTCATTATTGGATCTGGCGGGGAAATTTTTGTAAATCGCAACTGGAAGTATTCTGTCTTCTGGAGCAATTGTTGATGAAGTTAATGGCACTCTGTAGTTTACAACTGGAACAGGAAGTGTTTGGGGCTGCTCAGATTCTGAGGTTTGTTTTTTATCACCAGCAGAAGTTTCTTTATCATTATTAATTGAAGTATTTTCTTTATTTTTAGGCATTATGTCCATTGTCTGTGCTGGAACATACTGTGAATTCGACACGGGAGATACGTTGACCTCTTGTCCATGAGAATTTTTCTTATTTTGAGACGACTTATCAGTTTTACTCGTTTTATTGTCAGTTGAAGAGGATTTCGTTTTCATTTCTTCTGGCTTTTTCTTATCAGCAGGGGATGGAGATTTTTCATCCGTGACAGTTTTCTTTGAATCTTTATCGGCAACTTTCGAATCTTTTGCCAACAGATGAGTTAAATTCATTTTAGTGAGAAACTTTTCTGTTATGTCTTCAAGAAAAATAGGAAAATCGTCGATATCATCTAAGTGAGCCTGATTGCCATAGCCCGGATAAAAGTCCAAAGATCTCGAAATTGGTGTTGAATCCATAGACGCCCAACTTCCGCCACCACCAAAACCTTCTTCATCATCCGCCGATATTCCACCAGATGGGCCCAATCCCATCATACCCAGAAACTTGTTCATGACATGTCCAACAGAGCCAAAGCGTTGACTAACTTCTGGTCCGTGTTCATCCGAATCAGTAAAATCGGCAAATGCGTTGCTTATTTCTAAGCTAGCTCCCTTTAGTCCACCGATATTATTGAAAAGAGGCTTATGTCGTGGCACATGAGAAACATAATGGGCAAAATGGTGGTTTGCTGTTGGGACAAATCTATGAGGCATCATATTAGATCCTGACATGGCCAAATCACCGCCAAAATGTTGCTGAGGCGCAGCACCATGACGGAAGGGATTGAAATAACTGCCTAATTGTAACTTTGTGGGTTGACTAAAGGAAGAAGCAGTTGAAAAATCTTGAGGAAGGGAATGGGCCGGCTGAAATTGATTCCAAGTATTTATAGGAGCAGGATGGAACTGTTGCTGAAAAGGACCGAAGGAACCAGGCTGGTGGAATCCATTTTGGTGTAATGACATAAATGTCGGCCTGTTTGCCGTAGTCATTCCACTGAATGGTTTGGCAAAAGAAAACATGTTTGAGAATGAATTTCTAAATCTTTGTTGCCATCCAGCACCACTTGGGTGAGTATGAAAGGGTCTATCAATGCTGCTGGAAGGCATTCGTGGAATAAAACTTCTATGTCCACTAAAAGGTAGAGAAAAAGCAGATCTGGTTTGAGACGAATCGAAATGTAAGCTCTTAGCTTGTCTTGGAGATTCTGCTTCTGATGAAGGAGGTCTTTGTCTTGACGAATGTGTGGTTGCAGATCGGAGTAGTTTCCTTATTCTTTCGGGCGTTAAGGTTCTGTATATGTCCGGCATATTTTCACCACGTATCATTTTCACCTTGAGGGGTGTTTGTGGATTCAAGATGACAAGGGGCAAGTTCTTCAATGTGTCGAGGTCTAAATGTTGTGGATAGGGAGACATTTCAGATGCGGAGGCATATATAGTTGGTTCATGATGCATAGATATGGCAGGAGAATATTGTGGTTCTCTTCTTACACTGGTTGCAAATCCAGTAGATGAAATCAGAAGAACAAGAAAAACAAGCGGCATCATCTAAAAGAAATTATTGATAATTAGACAAAATAATCATTAATAATAAGTAGAAAATAAGGCATGATATTTCCTAATGTTACCATCAGAGACAGAATTACAGTTGCAAATATAGTTAAATTTTTTGTAAGTGTTTGTGGGGGTGGGGGACTTTACAGTCATATAGACAATACAATTTTCCGAATATATCAGGTTAAACTGATTATCAGGACAGACTCACTGGAAAGTATTGCTATACAATGGAATTTTCGCCTTAAGAAGACTAATAAGGAGCAAATATTTTTCACAGTTAATTTTGCGAAAATTCTAAATTTACCTTATATGACCCTTAGATTTAATCAAGAACGTTTATTCACATTAAATATTGCCCAAAGTAGCTTTTGAAACTCTGTCAGTTTCTTAGATTCGATTTTATGTTTGAAAATAAAACATTTGTATCTTTAATAAATTCCACATGGTAGAAATCGTTAGAAAACTGAATATTGTCTGATACTCTTTTGTTTTGAATATAATTCAAAAATCAACAAATGGGAAAAGATTAAATTGAACATATGAAAATTTTACTTCTCGTTAGATTATTTGGTTGATAGAAAATTGAATTCGAACAAAAATTCATACGAAATCAAAGATTGAGCAAATACTTTACGAATTCCATCTGTTATCTTACAAAATGAATTTATTATGATTCAATAAAATTAGTTCAGTTTTCTTTTGACGAAATTGTACGAAGAATAAATTAAATATAGGGAGAAAAAAACAATCTCTTTTTGTATAAGTGAAAAACGGTTATTTATCACGCGTCTTTCTTGGTGCATTCTGGTATTGCTATTCATTGTTGACATAATAAGTTAATTAATAACAGTAAATTACGGACTTTGACAAAAAATCGGAATTTATTTCTACGGATATTGCAATTTACTGATTTACATTTTATATTGTTTTATAAAACTGGATTAAAATACATTTATGTAAAAGTCAAGTTTAAGAGTAATTAAACAATATAAAATGAATCATAGAATTATTTCGTAAATTTCATCCTTTGAATAAATACAATTTCAACGACTTCCATAAGTTATTTACATTAATGAATCAGAACGGTCATTATCTAAAAATTAATTATTCAGTTTTAACGATTGCTTAGCAATCTGGGCAAAAGATACTTTAAATTATATTAGCAATCTGGGCAAAAGATACTTTAAAACAACGTTATTACTTTAACTAATGCCTAAAATAACAAGTTTATTTTTTGTGAAAGACAGAATCAAACACTTAATGAGAAATTATAAAAAGAATTTTCCTGCTTCCAAGCCTTCACTGGCAGTTATGAAAAATAAATAGAAATGAGGCAACAAAAAACATATTAAATGAATATTTCTCAGTGTATTAAAAGGGTATTAAGATAAGAAGATTATATACGTAAAAGATAACTTCATCTTTTGTTAATTTAATGAGTTATTTCAAAGCGCTGAAATTTTCATGCTTTTGATTTCGTTCAATGCTGGGAATTATTATTCTGTCCCGTATTTTATTCGTTATTGACCGTATTGCGGAAGTGAATTATAGTTTTTTTTCTTTCACCAACAGAAAGACAAGAATAAAGAACAAATCAGAGATTTTCCGTTAAGTGGTTTTAAAAAGTAATAATAATTGTTATTCATAAATCTTACTAGACACTTTTATTACGATTAGACTCAATGGACATTAAGTTCCTATATACAGGACAGGACTTGATGTTTAACTGTTTATTTTATTAAGAGGTTGGTTATCTTTTACAAGATGGTACATACAATGATCTCAATGGTGCAATTTTGCAATCGAAGTACCAAAATTTAAAACAGTAACAAAGGAAAATCTGAAAAATGAGACCTGCGATCTTTAGTTCTTGAACACACACATATATATATACACATGTGTATATATATAAACACATACTCGTAACTTCTGGTGTCCCGGAACTCCATATATGAACTTAGAGGACAGGTAGAGAATATCGATAGGAATCATAATCGCATGGGAAAACAGGATCGGAAAAGAAAAGGTGGCTCTATACATGACTTCTCGACGTTGAAACGTGGTGCAGGATTCTCATCGTAGAGTGGTCTGCATGAATTGTTTGACGAATGCCAAGTCAGCCAATATTCACTTCATGTACGGCTGAGCTGACGGTAATGAACGTGCTGCTGTTCGATTGTATCACAAAGGTTTCCAACAAGGCGCCTGTCAAATCATCAAATGTTTGCTCATGTGCATTTCAACTTGTCTGAACATGGATTATTCACGGTACTGATGCAGGATACAAGGCAGCAGCGATCAACACGAACAAACTAGTGCAAGAAATGTATTGAATGCTGTGGATCGAAATCCCGGCTCCTGTATATGGGAGCTTACATCTGCGCAATATCTTTCCGAACAGTTTCTAAGCAGCGTTCTTCACAGGGAGGTATTATTTCCTTTCCAACTTCAGAGTCCAATTAATGCAATCGGAATCCATGACGTATCGCCGAATTCCCAAGTTCTGTTCAATGATGAAGCGTTATTTTTGCGTCAAGAGAGACTCAACACACAAAGCGCGCACACGCCCCACACAACTCATATGGAATCATATTTTTTATGAAATGTATTTGCAACTTTTCTTTATTATTTTTTACTGATTTCTCCCACTAAAAAATTTTATAATGTTTGAAATATTTGTTATTATCTTCTGGTTTTCATTTATTTCCAATACTATTTGATAGATGGCGTTGCTATCTTTTGCTTAATCATTTCGTTATTAGAGTGGGAATTATGTTAGCCATGATTGCTCATAGTATTCAGATGTTGTTATGATCATAGTACGTTTTTTTATTTATTTTATATTGTTGGCCTTAGTTTTATTGTATAGTAATTTTATTTCTTTATTCGCCTCTTATGTTATACATCTTTTTAGACATTCTGGAAATTTTTAGTTTTTCTTTTTTAAATGATTTAATAATGAGTTTGTTTTTTGTTGTTCAATTGTATCTTTAGTTTTATAACAAATATAATGCTGATGGTGGCAGTTTGGATATTAATTCAAGAAAAGCCCAACTTATAACAATCTAAAGTCTGTTACAATATTAATTATATAAATCCTCAATCTTTTGTTTTTCTACAATTTTGTGATTTTTCATCTCTTTTATTGATACTTTTAGAAAATGTCATATTAATTTTTCGTTTAATTTACTTGCTTTTGGAAATTTATTTGTAGTATATAAGGTATTTCTTACTTAGTTAAATTTGTATGTTTATTTTTGCTCATTTTTTCTAAGCGTGAAGTGTTTTATTTGTATATTTATATGGATTGGTATATATTTATTTAACTTAATGGTATAGTAATAATTTTTTCCTTGCTATTTTATTTTATAATTTTTGAGATTTTTGAACGTGCTCTTTATTGTAGTTTGTAGAGAATTTAATAATGTATAATTTGGTTTAAAAAGGAATTTTGCTTCCTTTGTTTTTGTTACAATTGCTGTTTTGAATTGGGATTTCTACGCATTTAAAGTTTCATACAATTTTTTTGCAGCAAAGTTACTGACTGAAATATGATTGTTGAATCCATAATATTAGCATAAACAAGCTATTACTCAGTAAAAACAGTTTTAGAGTTACTTTACGTCCATTTTTATATTTACTCTCTTTATTATTTTCTCTAGATATATGCTTTGTATACTTTGGTAAGCATTGGATACTTTGATTTTAGTTGTAAATTTTTAAATTACTGGCTTCATTTTTTTAAAATGTTTAATTATTTACATGTTAAATATGTATTCTTGAATTTTTTCTAACTTTATATTTTCAGCAATCCAATGACTTTTTTACATTATAATGCTGTGTATGATTTAAAGTTTAAGAGATCTATTTTTTATTTAAATGTTTTGTTTTTTAGTATTATTTTTCAATATGTTATTTTAATTTTGTAATATTTGTAATTTAATGGTTTTAATATTAATTCATTTCAACTTTGGCTTTTTATTTGCTATATTTGTAATTTATTATGAATGTATGTAAAAATTTTAATAATTTGTCTATTTAACGTATATATATATATATATATGTGTGTGTGTGTGTGTGTGTGTGTGTGTGTCATATCTTTAGATGTACTGCTCGGAGAGGAGATTCATTTTACACTTACGTATGTTACATTTATACAATATACGTATCACATAATTATAAAATATATAATAATATTTTAGACTCGGAGAAAAAGTAGAATATATTATATTCTTCAAATATAAAACTAAATACTTAAAATTTTTATATCTACATTAATATTTAAAATAATAATATGCATAAGCGTATAACAATTAGAGAAAAAAGAATGTATCTTAAGCATTTTAGAGTGCGATAAAATTTCTCGCTCTTATGCGAACACACGCATTATCTTGAACAGGAATTTGTTTGCTTATCTTGTATTGTAAAAAGGCAAACTAATTTAATTATGGTCAAATTATACCACACTTAAACAAATTCCGATAAAGTACACTTTAAAATGCGTACTATAATGCAAAAATCTATTCATTCTATACTATGCTTAAAACAATTCAACTCTTCTCTGATCAACATGAATAACTGGTAATAGTTATCTCAAAGAAGAGAGTTAATGACTTATTTCAATTGAATTGCGCGAGAGAAATCATGAGTGTAATAGATTAGAGAATAACGAATAGTGCTCTTAATGTAGGTTTGATCAATAACGGCAATCGTTCTACGTTACTTCATAGAGGATTTTAAGGCTCCTGTCTACCATTTTGATTTCGTGAACGGAATGTCAATGGAATTTCTATTACCTTTCCGCAAATCTAGGCTATTGAATGCAAAAACGGGCATCCAAAAAAGCAAAAAATAATGAAGGTTTCTGCTGAATTATATTTTCCGTCCAATTTTTTAAAAATATTTTTACATCTATTTTAATGATTCGTTCGTGGGTTTTCCAGTCATTAATAAAAATTTTAAAATATTTTTAGAAATCAGGAAGAAATTCAATTTCGTAGAAACCCTCATTATTTTTCACTCTTTCGTATGCAATTCTTTTTGCATTCAAATAAGTGGCACAGCCCAAATTTAAATGCGGTTCTTCTAATATTACTCTAAGAACGGTAAAAGACGGATAAAAGCTTTTTTCAATTTAATGAGGTGAAATTTTATTATATTAGAAGTCAAGTATTTTGTAATAGATTCCAAAACGCTATCCGTTGTTGTAAGAGTATTTGCTGATCAATAATTAGTTACTATAATCCTTTAGCCATATGTAATTACATATTTTCACGTTGATAAAACGGTTTGACGAAACGTAAACAGAACACACAAACCATGTTGCTAAAAAAAATTATTTCGTGGAAGAATACCTTTTTGCTGTGATTCATTCGATAAAGAACTGTAATTTTGCTACAAAAAACAAACAGTGAATAAATATAAATATCACCAAAAAATGTCCATTAAGTGTGAATTGTGAGAAGCAAATAGACTTGAGTCATGTGTCTTAATATGAGCGAGAACTATGCGTTATGGAGCCAAAGTTACACACTGATGACATATCACGAAATATACGCTAGAATTACATAAAATGTGGCCCAAATTTAGCTTATCGATCACTTCAACATTAAATTTTTAAAATTCTAATGTGGATTTTGAAAAAAAATCTCTTCGGTTTGCAGCATGCATATATATATATATGTGTGTGTGTGTGTGAGAGAGAGAGAGAGAGAGAGAGAGAGGTGATCGCACCAATTAAAAAATAAAATACAAGAAATATTGCTATACTATTGAGTAAAGAGAAGTATTCCAAACCATAAAAATAAATATTCATGGTCAGCTATAAAATTAAAACATTATATATTATAGAAAAAAATAAGTAAATTAAACGAAAAATAAATTAACAACATCAAAATTATCAAAATAAGAAATAAATATTAAAAAGTGTTAAAAAAACAGAATTTGAAGCAAAGCAAAAAAAAAAAAAAATGTGCACGGAATGATTAATAATCTAACATGCTTTAGAGTGTAAGGCTCCATCATTCTATAATTATTGGTTTAACAACCCCCATCAACAAAATATATTATAAGAAATGGTTATAAAATCTTAGATACGCTTGAATTCAGAGCAAAAGCAAAATGAAATTCATAGTAAAAAAACACACAGTTTCTGAAAAAAGGACAAAACAAACCCTAAGAAACCCATAAATCAATAACTATTAAAACTAATAAAACCAAAAACTGTAATTAACCCAAGGTATACATCAAAATAAGAAAAATTAACAAGAACACATCATGACGGGAATGAACTCATTATATACTGCACATCAAATACATTAACAGTTTGTTCATAAATTTTCAAATAGTTCAAAATTAAACTCCAAGTTAAAATTAAATACTTGAATATAATTATTATCTTGCTTATAATTATTATCTTGCTTGTGTTGAAGAATATTACACGTAAAACACACATTCAAAAATATTAAAAAAAAAATGCACACACAGTTAAATCAGCGATCAAAAATGCAAGAATGGCGCTGCTCAAATTAAAGTGATTCGAACAACAAGTTTTTGCTATTGCCAGTATGCAAACAATAAATTTTAGAAGAAAAACATTTAATATATATATATATATATATATATATTATATATATATATGTGTGTGTGTGTGTGTGAACGTGTGTGTGTGTGTAGATATGTTGATCATCTATATATATATATATATATATATTGTTACACCCATTAAATTTATTTTTAAGTTGCATTTTATATTTTGTCTTTAAAATACCTAAAAGAAAAATAACTATCACTAGATAGTGTTATTTACAGTTTTAATTTAGTTTAACCTAACATGAGACGTTTCTCTGTGCTATAGTAGGAAATTGGAAAAGTTTACATCTGCTATACATATAATCAAAATGTTAAATGCTAGTTTTTTTTTAAACAAATAATTAAAATGAATATACACATTTCACGATGTGAATGTTTTTTTTTGGGGGGAAAAAAGAAGACTTTCAGGTTAATGCCTATTTTACTTTGAATACCTCAATTTAGGAGTCTATACAAGCAAACCAAGTTAAGGGCCATTCCAAGTTTTCAGTGACCATAAATGCTAAAATACAACAATTTTGCATAATGGCATTCTGAAAGTAGGGTAAGAGCTATTGTAATTGCCGAAGAGAGGTTTCGATGGGTCAATAAAAGAACATTCAAAAAGGTAATTTGTATTGAAATGTTATTTAGGAAGAACATTTTAACTGTCGAAGATATATCGTTAAGATTGTCTTTGATGAATGGTGAAGAACAGGACTTAATCTCAAAACGCTTTTTTTTTTTTTCAGATTAAAAAAAGGCTGCATTATTAGTACCATGGTCTGATTTCTCTATCTTATTCAAATCATAGTATTTTAACAGAATATTATTTTTTGATTTAATCATTTAATTTCTGTCCTATATACCTGTGTTATGTATTTAGCTTTCAATAATTGATGTAAAATGGATCTTCAACTTTATATGTAAAATAAGTAATTTACTGAAATTTTGTCTGTTATTTCTTGCCTGTATTGAACCTGTTCCTTTTTGACGATATAACAGTAAACCTCCCTCCTCCTGCCATCGTACTTAGACCCCGACTCTTCCGAGTCAATTGCTATGTATTCTATTTATTTTAAATGTTTTCTACATCTGTGAAACAACATTGTGGGCGATGTTGAAATCTTTGAAAACATCGATTATTTTCGCCCTCTTCAATCTTTCCTACAATACAACCACAGTAAAATAATCTAAGTGATATCGAGAAGACAGAACAAGAATTTAAATTTCGTCAATTCTTTCTTTTCCGTCAAACTTTCACTTAGATCAATAGCTGTCCACTCGCGAGAAATCCTTTCTATCTCTTATCAATGACGTGACGAACAAGAGTGGACAAGAAAATTTGCAAGCGCATTCCTCTTCTTCCTGCATTCTAATATTCCACATTTTGTTTTTGTTTCTTTTCATTTTGTATATATATATGTGTGTGTGTATGGAAACTTAACATGGGAAAATAAAATTAAAAATCATTAAGAGATTTCTTTTCAAAATCAGTAACAACGAACAAGATACAAGACATGGATATAAAGTTATCAAATTGGCTGCAATAGGCTTTGAATGTAATACGAGTTAGACATACGTACATCGCCTAAATTTCGAACTTTTATCTATCGGAAATTTTTGTACATCGAACTTTTTTTCAGGAACTTTAAATTTTCATTATAAAAATATTTTCTGAAAATAGAGCATATATATATATATATATATATATATATATATATATATATATATATGCAAGTATTTTGGCTCCAAGGTAAACGTTCGATAAGAATTCGAAATACCTCGAATTAAATTAAAACGGATACCAATGGATAGAATATCTATTAATCAGTTGCATAACATAATTTAATTCAAAAACATGGACTTTGAATTGCTTAAAAATATAATGACAAAATATGTTAAATGAATTGAAGCAGTTAATCGGACATAAAATCAGAGTTATAAAAGAGAAAATAATGAAGAAATATATACCAGATACATATTTTCAAAATTACGGAAATTACAAATTTTTTAAGAGATTAAGGCTATATAGGTTGATATTTACTAAGTACACAAGTTTAATCCGCAATTTTGGTATTTTAATCATTTAAATACATTTACGGTAAAGTTGTTTTTACAATGCTGATGATATTTACATAATAATTATTTAAAATACATATACAATATTGCATCTATGAACAAACGATAATTATTTCTTAATGATTTTTATTTCACATTTCAAGAACACTTAATTTCAATTAGAAGACATAAGGAATTGGAATTAATTTATTCAAAATATTTATAGAACTAGATAAAATTTCTGTTCAAAAAATAGCTTTACACCTTTTCTTGGTCAAATTAATTTTTTACATAAATATCTTGGATAAACGTTTCAAATTTAAATAAGATTTCAGTAGCGAAGTGGCCGGATTCGTGAGTATTGCTGAAAATTCTATTTGACAAATAGTTCGTTTTAGAATCAGTCGATTCAATGAATTATTTTATCATGACTTTTAAATCTAATCGATTCTTTTTAAATATAATGAATAACTTAAATCAATAAAGCACCACAAATCATTTAATAGACAACTTTTCAAATAACATTTAATTTTATTACATCACAACTAAGCACTCAAAATTTTATTGAATACCAGAAATTCTTCAAAAAATATAAATATTCTATTTTATAGGGATAATTAGTATAAAAACAATACCAAATTTGACCAAATGATACTGAGACGGAAAATCAAATTAATTCTTAGGTATTAAAATGAAGGCAAACGATAAAATATTAAAATAAACGATAAATAATTAAATGTATTGATATTATTTTCAGATATTAAAATAAAGGCAAATGATAAAATTCTAAAATGGATAATAAATTTGTAAGACAATTGATAACATTCTTTCCAGGTTATAAAATTAAAGAACACTGATTGTCAGAGACCGTGCAAAAAAGCTCGCAGGACAGTTTTTTCACTTCAGCCATTTTTCTTCTTCACAAACATCGTGGCTGGCTAATCTCATTTCTATGAAAGTCTATATTTTTAGTAATAAGAAGCTATTTTTCATTGATTTAAATTAAATTTCAGTCTTCAAGAATCGCAGAAGTTTAAAGAGTGACGTATCAGCACACACAAGGTTTGTGTTGGTCATTCGATAGTACTTCAAAATTATTAAGATCGCCTTTGATAATCATAATCAATTAAAATTTAACATAGATGAATTTTAAATTTGAAGGTATTTTCTATATCTTTAATAAAATATTTTTCTCACAATTAGTGAATGCAAATAATATCGTTATAACAATTTATTAAGCTATTGCATCTGCGGTCAAATGTAATTACTTCTATGAACCCAGAACCTGCATACTATGCAACAAAAAAAAAAAAAGAATTCTCGTTTATTTTGAAGTCATTCCGAAAACGATTCGTATTGATTCGTCTTACGTAATAACAGTTCATCTAATAGATGAAATTACTCTATTTGCTTTTTTAATTTTTCATACGTCCGCAAATGGTGCATAAACATATATCACGGCGAAAGCATTACTCGAATGAATTGCTATTAAAACAGAAATTCCAGGGAAATGAGATGCATTCAAGCGAGAAAAAACTCCTTTAATGGTATTCCAAAATGACATTTCTGACCCACAAGAGGTATTCAAAAAAAAAAAAAAAAAAAAAATGTCCTACATTCATAGAAACAAATGAATTGTAAATGGGATTACAATCAACTGCTTCTAAGAATTTGGGAAAGAGAATGATGTCACAAAATTATTTAATAACTTACGCTTCCAAAAATAAAAACGTTTCTTGACCGCTAAGCGTTTTTTATGGAGTTGTGAAAACATAACAATGTTTTCCGTGTCAAACTAAAACTGAACCAGACCGGAACTTCAGAGATTGAAGTCCAAAAAAGGTCAATATGCAATGTCTGAAGATGATTTTATATCTTTCATAACTGTGTGAATGTATGACGTTTCTGAAAGGAAACTTGTTTTTTAATTTATGCGTAATATTATTGTCCTTATTGGTTTGCATCATAATGATTAATTAATAGTATAAAAACTTTTTAATTTACTGATACATGAAATTCTATTGTGTTTTACTATACTAAATTGTATCTGTATCCTGCATGCAAGATTTTTATTCTTCGTTGAAACTACAATTTGAGAAAAATTATATTGGAAATTCCTGTTAAATATCTCAGTGCACAATTTCCTGTATTTTTTTACGGCTTCTTTATAGAAACAATTTAATTTTCCATTTTTGCCATTATTTTTCTTACTCAAGTGTGGAAAAAAAATAGCATGATAAAAAAAAAAAAACACCTACTTTGATTAAAACAATACTCGATTCTTGATTAGCAAGTTTTTGGAGAAAGTTAGTTCTTGATTATTGGTGGAAATGAAATTCTTTATATAAGTCTTCGGTTCATTTTCTTCTTCTCCATATCTTCCACATTATTTTTCAATTTAGTTTTGCAACTTTATTTCATTATTTATTTTTTATTTATTTATTCTGATATTGTAACAAATTGAACACCGAATACAGAATATTTTCGCATAAACAAGCGTGAAAAACTATTTATTTGTTCACCAAAACAAAAGAAATAGACACTGAGAAAAAATAACGTCGGTAATTTTTAACTTCGTTTTTTTTTTTTTTTTTTTTGAGGAAACTCAAATTGAAAAAACAATTTAAGGAGAGCTAGCTCTAAGATTAAAAATATAATTTCAATTAATTAAAAAAAAAAGCGACACTCATAAAATATTGTTGAACATATTCGGAAATAATGAAACTTAAATACTTCCATAGAAAATAAATGCATTTTATATGCTTATTTATCTCAAAACTATAAGGTCTAAGAGCTGAAATCGTTTCTTATAGAAACTTATTTATTCTCAGAGTTTTCACTGTTTATAAGAAAGATCATCATTAGGTATTAAAACTAGATTATTTTCACTTAATTTCTTGATGAATTTCCAAATTTTATTTTCCTCCTTTCAATTCGCAAGTGGTTCAAAAAGTACCTATTTTTATAGCAAAAGCATGAGAAATTTACTAGATAATCAAAAATTGTAGATCAAAACACTGAAATAATTCAACCTATTCTAATTATAACATTCGGTATTTTATCCATACTTACTATTATTAATGTAGATTAAAAGACTTGAGAGTTTTGTTCACTTATTTTTGTTACTAACATTTATTAGAATTGTTTGTCAGTTAGACATTAGTTCAGTTATTTTACACTGGTTATCATAAATTAAGGAAAAATCACAAAAATAGCGATAACTCTTTCAAAAGTAAGCCAAACCGTGCAAAATTTGCATATGTTGTCCACTAAGAGTAGCTGAGTAAAATTGCAATATGCAAATTAGTGACGCTGCACTCGGCTTACGTCATCTGCCTGGAGCATAAAAGTCCAAGTTTGAGAGAAAGCACACAAATTTTACTGTGATTGCGACATTGAAAATCTGAGATAGCCAATTCGTAATAATGACCTCTAGGCATCATTTGCCTGAAGAACTACGATGGAGAGCCATCGGGAGACTAGAGGCAGGGCAGAGTCAATCAGAAGTGGCCAGATGGCTAAATGTGAGTCCATCTGTGGTTCATAGACTTTGGAGGCAATTTCAAACCACAGATTCGGCATCTAGGAGGTTCAGTCAAGGACGGCCAACTGTTACGACCAGTGCCGATGACCGATATTTGACATTAAGTGCACGCAGGAATAGAACCGCTACTCCGACACATCTTAGATCCTCTCTTGCTGCAGCCACCGGAAGGTTGGTGTCAACGTCAACTGTGCGCAGAAGGCTCCACGAAGGTGGTCTGTATGCGAGACGACCAGCCATTTGCGTGCCGCTCACATCACGCCATAGGAGAGACCGTTCGCAGTGGGCCCGACAACATGTCCACTGGACGTCAGATCAATGGAGGCCTGTTCTCTTTACGGATGAGTCCAGGTTTAGTCTAGAAAGTGACAGTAGACGTTATTTGATATGGAGAGAACCTGGGACCCGTTATCATCCATCAAACATCCGTGAGAGATGCATACGGAAGAGGCAGTGTCTGTGTTTGGGGAGGCATATCCTTAGGAGGGCGCACAGACCTCCATGTTTTTCCAAGGGGAACCGTGAATGCTCAGGTTTATCGAGACAACATCCTTGATGCTTATGTGCGCCCATATGCCGGGGCGATTGGTGATTGCTTCCTGTTACAGGACGATAATGCAAGACCACACAGAGCTCGCATTGTTGATGATTATCTTCAACAGGAAACAATTACGCGCATGGAGTGGCCAGCTCGATCCCCGGACTTGAATCCTATCGAGCACGTTTGGGATGCTCTAGGGAGGCGTGTATCTGCCATCAATCCGCCCCCTCAGACCCTTGCCGCGCTTGCATCTGCTTTACAAAAGCAATGGCTCTCACTTCCTATTGAACTGATAGACCGCATAATTGAAAGCATCACACATCGCTGTTTGTGCTGTATTGCTTCTAGAGGCAATCATATTCCATATTAAAGGTACTTTTTCTATTGCAAACCGATACTTCCAATTTGTTTATTTTATACATGTGCTAATTTCTATACTACTATTAATGTCTGATAATTTATTTTTATGTTGTTTAATACCTTACTATGTGTTGTATATTGTGGGTAAGTTTCATAAAATTCCATGTGTAATTTCTTGAGTTATCGCGATTTTTGTGAATTTTCCTTAATTTATGATAACCAGTGTAGTTACTAACAATTATTAGAGTTGTTTGACAGTAAGATATTAATAAATTATTTTAGTTATACTAACAATTATTAGTTTACTAGGGTGGTTCAAGAAGTTCTGTTTTTGAAATCAGGTGGCGTTGGTAATGGTATTTGATGTCACCAATTTGTTGCCTTCTTTTAAATGGCTTCAAAATAAATTTGACTTTGATTCAGTACGTTAATTTTGATTTGTGCCTTGATGACCGCCCAGAGTCCTGGATTCGTCATTTTGCGTCGAGTTGAGACCATCGTTGAGACCTGGATTCATTTTTATACACCCAACATTGAAAACAATGAGCTGCTACCGGTGACTCTTCTCCAAAGAAAATGAAGAGAAGCCAGAAAAGCTACGGAGACGATTTTTTGGGATGAGAAGGGCATCAAACTCATGGATTTCTTAGAGAAGAGGAAAAGAGCAATTGATAACATTATATGAGTCACCCCATTCTCACATTTCTTATTCTGAACTCGAGTACTTTTTAAACTCCTTCGTAGTTAATTGAAACAAAAATTTTAAAAGAGTGATTAGTTCATACTGTCCAGCAAGTCGGAATCCAAAACCTGAAGAGATAAAATGCAAAAGAGACTCGCACACTTATGGCCCTTTTTGATAAAATATTGGAGGGAGAAATTTGTCATATATGATACTTTCCAATAATAAAAAAAAACGTATAATTTACTTTTTCTGATTCAAATCCAGACTTAAACCATTTGTTTTTAGTCTGGTTATTATTCCAGAATTACACGTTAGGAGACGGAAATGTAGTTTATCAAAGCCTTCAAGGTTAAACACAGGTAATTCAACCATTAAAATTCAGTAGATATTCTCTTCAAACTTCAGATCGCATGAAAATCTAATTCGCATATACATGAGGAACATATTTTGGATCTTGTTCTAAGATTATATATTATTCATGACAAAGATGTGTGGTATACGTATTAGGATCCAAAGGTTCCAGAAATTAGTCAATGATAATCTGTGGAAATTATATGCACATAATTTTTTTTCTTCAAGGTACTGTCCTCCAGTACTTAACACAATTGCTCCTCTCTTCATACAACTGTTCAAAGCAGTCTTGGAATCTATTTTTGGAAAGTGCCTTCAGCTGTTTTGTCGTATTTTTCATCATCTCTATAACGTAGGGCTATCCGTGGTTTTCTTTTAATGAACCTTTGATACTTTTCCTAAATGTAATTGATTGCTTAAAATAAAACCTGGACCTAACTGAATGAAACGTGATCTATGTCAGCTTATGAACTAAAGAAATTTAGTGAATTGAATCGAAGAAACGTAAATATAATAAAAGTGAAATTGAATACAAGAGAAGTCAGAAGTTAACGGTAAGAAGATAGTGATTAATTATGAGTAGTTATAGTAGATATATGTGAACTCGCCTCGATAGCTGATGGTCTGTTTAGAGGAATCTTCTAGAATGAGCGGACGTTGGTGTACCTTCTAGAACCAACGGTGGATGTGATTAAACTTGCTCTGGTCCGAATGAGTGGGTTAAGGATAACTTTGAAAATCCTTTTAAAACAGATTGAAAGGGCGTTGAGAGTTAATAGATTGAGACAGAAAAAAACATTTCATATTCCTAACTGATAAAAATAAAAGGTTTGGATTTACATTTAACAGCTTCATCTATATATTGAGTGTGAATTTCTATTATTTTAACTTTTCTTTAAGAATTGCTAAACTTTTAAATAAGGCCCGTTGAATTTAATGAGAGGGAAGCGTTACCATTCTGACGAATCAGTAAAACGTTGTCCCTTCAATTTCCTGTTCATCCGAAGAAACAAGTGAAATTCTTATGGTGCTAGGAATATGGGGTAAGCTGCAGATTGGTAACATTGAGTCTGGTAAGGTTCTTTAAAAAAAATGAGGGAGCAATATGCCGGGCGTTGTCATGCAACAGAAATCAATCGTCTCTTGGCCATTTTTCTGGTTGCTTTCATCTGATTGCATCTCATAGCCTTCTAAAAATCTTCATGAAAAGTTCTTTTTCAGAGTTGTTTGTATGTAAACGCACGTAATTTATCTAACACTCTCAACAGTCGTATACACCAGAAGAGGAGAAGCGCCCACTTCGAAGATCTTCGATGCTTGTGCAACTTTGAGAAAAAAATGCCTAAGCCACTAGTACATATTTTTTTTTTTTTTTTTTTTTTTTTTTTTTTTTATCGTATCGTTTCTGTGTGCTTTCGTCGGCATCTCAAGTGATTCAGGCGGGAATTTCTCCCTGAAAATTCAGAATTTTATGTTTGTACGCTGCTCTGAAGACGACATTTCAGAATCCGACGAATAAAAACTCCGCTTTATCAGGAACAAACATAAGTTTCTGCCGACAGTACAGCGCAAATGGCTGGCGGATAGCTCACCATCTTCCTCAGAATTGTGCCAACCTCAGGAAGATAAATCTTTTCTTCTGCAAATGCTTGTTTGAATATAGACAACAATTCCAGGAACTTTTTGCTCCTACTACGTATGACGTGGAAGACGCGGTAACCAAGTGTTCTCGGTAGCACGAACTCATGGCCAGCGTTGTTTACGTCGAATCGTTGGTTCGAGTCCTAGTGTTACTATAGGCCCGTCGTGTAACAGGACAGATGCACACTAAATCTGTCGAAGTTCAAAGTCCTCCTTTTGACATGGTGTGGAAATTTGGAGGTGGGAGGCCCTCTTATGCATCGTCCTCGTCACTTGACCGAGGTTCAAATTTATGAGGTTCGTATCCTTTAGCTGCCTGTTACTTCCAAGAGCGACGCTAATAAAACAACAAAAACAATCAAAATGTATGACGTATCAGCAGTGTTCTAAATTTCTATTTTCATTTTATGGGAATATTTATTTTACACAGTACTCGTTGCTTTGATAAAATGAAGTAAATCGCATGTTCTAAATATTAAATTGAAGATTGGTTTTCAATGTTATCTTAAAATACCGGAAACTACTACGATTACTGACCAGTTATTCTGTTTTAGACAAATGTCATGCAATTAACTTATGAAGATGGAATAAACTAGTTTTAGAATGAGAGTGTTAATTAAAAACATAATTACGTTTGAAATTTTATGAAAAGTACCATACTGTGTAATTTAAAATTCTTAGATTCTAATTCAAGTGTCAATAAGTTCAAAACTTCAAATGAAGGTAAGTAAGAGTAGGACAACACATTCTATTACCTATCAAAGAAAATGCAAGATCGCCCTCACTCGAATCAGTCTTTTCAGTTATCATTAGTTTATGCTCAAATAATAAAGTATTAGCTTATTGAATCATTCGTTTCGCTTCAAGCATTTCTCGATTATTACTTCGACTCCTATTATTCTGACCCAGAGTCATTTCCAACAACTTCAATACGAAAGATTAATTGCGATGATTCAGTCCAATCCCCAACATCTTAGTGTGTCGGTATTATCTATCTCCCTTCTATTTTCTTTTAATTCAATTTTACTTATATAACACTATCTCTAATTCAATTAACTTCATTTCCTATCTTCATATAAGTTACTAATTACGTTTCATTTTGATTGCAAGTATTTGTAACTGAATGCAATTTAAAGTATAAAAAGTCGCCGAGATTAGAGACGAAAAAACGGTGTACAGCCCAACGACACAAACTTACTCCTGAGAAGAATAAATCCAATCTTAAAGAGTATATAGCTACGATTTTTTAGGTGCAATAAACTAATAATTATTTTTTAGATTAGTTAAACTATATTTATTTGTTCAACCGGTACTAATTATAATTAATGCGGACTGAAATATTTGAGTATTTTAACCAATTATTCTGTTTTGTTAACTATTAAATGAAAAACTAGTTTATTTTTAAAAACGAATATTACTAGCAATTATATAAGAATGACATATAAAAAGACAATAATTCTGTGTTATTGCAGTCTGTTATACAAAAAAGAGTTTTTTTTTTTTTTTTTTTTTTTAATTAAACCAAGCAGCATTTTAAAACTGTTATAAAATATAAGTCAACGTAAAATTTTAATATAATTTATTTGAGCTTTTTATGAATAATTCGAAACCATTTGTGTATTGTTCACATCATTACTGACAGATTATAAAAGAAATACAGATACCAGTTATAAAGACAGCATGTTCTAAATTTAATCTATTAAATATTTTAAAGGATTTTTTTCTTTAACTCATTTCCAATTCATTTTAAAATTAAATCCTTTCAATGATCCGCTTCTAAAATGAATTGCACTTCTCTTAGATCATTTTTTTTTTTCATGACAAGCTCACCTTTTCCTTTAAGCCCCCGATATTCTGTGTCAGCATCCCCCTCTCTCCCACATTTCATCTTCGATGTCTTTGATGCATAAATTGACCTAATGCCATTACTGAATACCTAATTAGGCTTCTCGTCTCACATCTTAACCTTGATCAGCTGCAGAATTTTCTAAAAAGAATTGTTACATTGAAGTTTGTATTCCAAATTTTTGGAATGCCTCCCATTCCCTATTTAAAATATTCTATGCGAATTAATTTTAAGTGAGCAATTATATATGTGTGTGTGTATTGAAAAAATTAATATCCGGCAACGATTGAGCCGTTCTCTTTCGGATGTTCTCTTATGAGTTCGAGAGTTTTTTGACCTTGACGCCAGGTCGCGACAAAGCGTTGCTCGCATTTTCGCTCATTGTTTATCCTCAATTCTCATTTCAGAACAGTGTTTCTTTTTTCATGTAGGTTATATATCACGTGAGCACAAAATTACAACAGAGTACATGAAGTGCAAACTGTACAATAAAATATTCTCGAAGCCAAACAGGTTGTTCTTCGCGTGCTAATAAAACCAATAAGCGTAATCATGTGACTAGAGTATCTCGTAACACCTTCTTTTAACTGTCATTATACCAGATTAATTTTTTACTATACCAGATTAATTTTTTACTATACCAGATTAATTTTTTGTTTTTATCATAACAAGAATACTCAATTAAGCTAATGTTCAAAGTTTTTTTGACATATTTCCTTCATTATTTGCATCCATTACTACAGCCATTTTAAAGTTTGACTAAACAGTAAATAAATTCAAGACTCCAACTGAAGATACGTAAGAGAAAGACAATAAAGTTTACAATCTTGAAAAGAATATGAAAGATCGTTCTATCTCTCTTCCGAATACCTCTTAATTCGATGAATTCCAGTTTATATTCTTATAATAGTCTTATTTTACCAAATCACATATTCCTATTCACACACTTCTTGTTTATAACAGTTTCAACACGTATTACTTTCTAACTACGAGTCAGTTCTATCCAAACGATTAATTACGATGATTTACTTCAGTCTACAACATCTATCACCCGGTCATTATTCTCTACATCCCTTCTTTTCGTTCGTTTCTTCTATTTCGTTTATATATTAGTATTTCTAAATCGATTCACTCACTTCTTATCTTCATCTAATTTTCCTAATCACGTTTCATTTTGCTTGGAAAGGAGTTGTTACTATATGCAATTCAAATTACAAAAAGTCCTCGAGGATAGCGAAGAAAAAATAGTGAACAGCTTATCATCACGGTTTGTATTTAATTTTCAAACAACAATGAAACGAAATACGTTGTCGGTTATTTATATATGACTAAACATGTTCAGAATGATCGAAAACAAATTAAATAGATTTTTTAATACCTTAAATTTTTAACTGGAGTGATTTACCTTTAGTACCCGCATTAAAACTGCAGTGACTTTCGATAATCCGGCAAAACTATTAAACTTGCACGGCCGTTGTTCCAAACGTCCCAGATTGAAGAGTGTTTTCTGTAAGTACAATACATATTAAATTTAATTTTCGTTTGATTTTAATATTCACTCTAAAGCTAAATTGATTGATTGTTTTTTAATGTCGCACTAAGAAGTAGCACGAGGGATATTGGCGACGGAACTAGTAATTTTGAACCAAGGTTGACAAAAATGGTAGCTCAGCAGACATCCCACTCTCCAAACTTCCGTACCTCTCCAACGTGATGACTTGTATCCTTCACAAATATAACTTGCACCAGTCCCGCTAAGCCCGGGTCTTTAGTGGAATAAGAACTCAATCTGTGACTGCAACTTGTGACCTACCGTGGACTTTAAACCATCATTATTTTATTATTATGTAACATAATTCGTTTTAAAGTAATGTGCTCTCATGTAGAATTTTTCCTTCCGATTTTCTATGATTATTTGAATTATATTTTGGAGGTACACGAGTCTTATTTTATTTAATTTCAAATGCAGAGTTGATCACGCGATATTTTTCATTAGTTTTGTGGTAAATTTACTTTTTTTTATACATATAAACTAAGCATTTCAATTATCATGATTATATCTGTCATCATAGAAAGTAAGGAAGAGATATAGCTTATCAACGGACCATCAAAACGAATACATATTTTACTCTAACAGCTACCCCGGTTCACACCTATGTCCCATAAATATCAACTGGACCTACATCCATTAGAACGACAGCATTTTATGCAAATGTGATGGGTGTCAGTGGAAAATTCGGGGTTTTATGGGTCTGACCGATTTTTTTGTCGATGAATAATTACTTTGAATTTAAAAATGACATCTGAACTAATGCTTCAGATTTTTTGTTCATGAATGAAACTAGGATTTGAAAAAAAAATGAAATTGGCTTAGCTAATTTCATTTTGATATGTGTTGAGGTTTTTTCTTCTTCTGTTAAATTCACGTAAAAATAGAATTATATATAAAAAAAGAATTTACTATCAAGAAAAAAAAATATCTTCAAATTCCTGATGTATTTTTGTTTTCACAAGCAAACCATTCTAAAGTACAACAACGTTGTCAACGTTAGCAACAAAAAAAGAGTAAAAATAAACGATTCTATCATGAAAATAATTTTTAAATTAAATATCAAATTAAGAACAAACTATAAAGTATTAAAATGGACAATAATGCTCTTTTTGGGTATCACAATAAAACCAGAATAAAATATTAAATTGAATATATACATCTTAGCAATATAAATATACCTAAAGCAAACTAAATATAATTATTCTAATCATAATGTATTGTAATGTCAACCTTTTGAACCTAATACCATGCATCCTTTATTTTATATACACGCATTTTTATTAATGCTATTTTCTCAAAACAACACCATGTTATCACCTGTTAAAAACAATTATATTTTTTTGCTCTCTGGATTTTGTTCTTCATGACTTTTGGTGGAAAACACAAAATTGAATGGTCGTGCAAGAAATGGGGAACTACTTAAATGTGACGAATTAACCTTACGCCAAACAGTGTGTGAGAGCTAGAAATTGAAATACATACCATAAAATCCTAACAATAAGCCTCAATCTCATTTCTAGCTTGATTCGAATTTCTCTATCACTACTGAAAACACGCCCCTGCCTTCATATTTTTGTTTACATTTTCAGTTCATTATTGCATACATAAAAATATTCGATAACAATACAATTTTTTGTATCGTTATCATATCCCTCTTTTTCTTCCGAACACTGATTTTTATCGGTAAGTTTCATTTCGTGCTTAGCCTCTTATATGGTATAATTAAATCTTCAGTAATAATCTTGGTTTAAATATCATTTTCAAGTATATTCTCTTAAATATTTCAAAAAAAAAAAAATCATTTTTAGTAGAGAGAGAAATCGTATTTTCCAAATTTTACATCAACATTTTTGCACACTCACACAAAGCATTTAATCTCAATTATAAGTCTCCTCTTAAATTAAGAAGTTGTAGAACGGGAACAGGGTAATCAAACATGTTTTTTTCTAACTTTAAAAAAAGTTGAAAAACTTACTACATTTCTTATTTCTGTAAAACTTAATTTGATAGTACACCCCACATATATATAGTTAGGTCTGGGAACGTTGTTTCAGGTCCACGATCTCGAAATTTTGAGCCAAAATTTGATGGCAAGGTCGACACCAATCCACCACCCCTTCTCAGGATCCACACCACGCCTATCTCAATAGATATGGTACACTTCCAATGGAGGTGCAATGTATATTTATGGCACATATTTCTCGAACAGAGAGGTAAGTAATTAAGTAAGTTGTATCATTTTTTTTTTTAAAATTTCTATGACAATAGATATATAATAAAGATAATTGCATTGGTTAATTTGAAAATAAAAAAGTAAATTTACCATAAAGAAAACAAATAATATATGCCTCGTCATCAACACTAAATTTGAAATTCTATAAAATAAAGCTCGCACACCTCAAAAATTTAATTAACACTGCCTTAGAAAAGGAAAAACTGCTCGAATACAGAAGAGTATTTTGAAATGAGGACATTGATAAGTAATAACGAAAGAATGCAGATTTAAAATGAAATTTAAAGTCAAATGAAAATAAAATTTATTATGTATTATAAATTAAACTAGAGTTTAACCTCACACATTACAAAGCTGATTTACAATCATATCATTAACTAACTCCAAAAGAAATTAATAAGTCAAGCAAACATATGAATAATTAAAAACATTTCCGGAACAATTTCTTTGCAATTCTGTTTGAATAGGGTCGTTAAAATTGCATCTATCGGGAAAATTGCTGTGCATGCTTTAAGTAAACAAGTTTCTGAATTTTAACAAAACCAGCATCCAAATACCCAAGCGAAATCGTGTTACTTTAAACACGAAAATACCATACAACAAACTGAACCTTACCTTTGAGTCCCGAGTACCTTATATCCGCTTCCTATTTTGCAAGTGAACTGACGAGCAGTTGCCGAAGTGGGTTTTTTCCTCTCTTCCACGTGATTCCTCGGGCTTTTATCAACTCCGACAGCCCGAATGCAGGTCACGTTGGTATGGAGGCACCAAAAAAGAAACCATCCTGAACTCCTGACCTTGACTTGAGGTCCGACACTGAACTTGGAATGCATCCATCTCGGTGCAAGTCCAGTTGCATGATTCGAACGGATTTACATGATCGATTCGAGTGAAAACGCGATTATTCCTAGTAATGATGAAGAAAGCGAAAATTGATATCGTTCGTGACCTGATGGAATCGCGTTTCTGCTGCCTTTCACTACAGATCTTTTCCATACGAATTTTTACTCTTTTGTTTAGTCAATGGTATGAAAATCTGATGAGTATAGTCGTTTTGTAAAAGCGTTCTTACCCTACATGACCGTTCTGTAAGCACCATCTATCGCTTAGAATACTGTATGAATGCATCGCAGATTTGTTTAATATAACTATTAATGCAGCATTTCTTAAGGCGTGGGTGGCGACCCCTAATGAGGTCGGTCGCAAAGTGAAATGTTGGGGTCGCAAATATTTCTTTTAGAAACATGAATTAAAAAAAAAACATTGGTCGCAATCTGTTCATTATCTTTAATTTAATGCATTGCATTTCTTGTTCAGAGCAATTATAAAATTGTAACACTGGCTGTTTAGCTGCTGTAAATCACTTTTACATATTAAAAAATACCAATAAGAGCATTATTATAGCTGTGTCGCATGGCAGCTGCAGTATATTTCGGAATCAAAATACAGGGTTATTCAAAATGAGTCATAAAGCTGAAAAATGATTCTATATTTTCATATTCTATGAATGATTCTATATTTTCATATTCTATGAATGATTCTATATTTTCATATTCTATGAATGATTCTATATTTTCTTAAATAAACTATACAGAATGATAAGTAATACTCGAATGCGAAAGGATAATGTATAAGTTTTTTTGTTTTGCTTTTTACAAATGTTCGATATAACTTCCTCTAGTTATACGTATAATGTCAATTTCATTCGTAAATTCCTGCCAATCACGTTGTAAAGTGTCAGTAGAAATGAATCGTACAGCAGCAGAAATCCATTGTTCACATGAATTTGTGGGCAATGGTGGCACATACACTTTATCGTTTACAAACCTCCAAAGGAAGAAATCGCAAGAGGCCTTTCAGGTGACATAGGTGGCCAGCTGTGTAACATCAAGTCATTTGGTCCACTGTGGGCGATCCAATTTGGATTTCTTATTTATATTTAAAATTATTTGTTTTAAAATTGCTATTTAATATTCTTATTAAAAATTATTATAATTTAAAACTATTTGTTATTAAAATAATGATTTATTTCTTTTATTTAGAATTATTTATTTCAAAAATGTATTATTTGTTATTATTTAAAATCACTCATTATTAAAGTTATTAATTACTAAAATAATTATTTATTATTATTTAAAATCACTCATTATTAAAGTTATTAATTACTAAAATAATTATTTATTATTATTATAAATCAATCATTACTGATGTTATTACCTTACCATTACCTGAAATTATTTATTATTAGAAATTTTTGCATATTACTATTATTTAAAATTGTTTATTATTATTACTGAAAATTTATCAATTTAAACTTATCAAAAATTCTAAGACGTAAACCTATTAACTAATTGAATTAAAAGTTGTCAAATTATTTCTTTCTTATTCAAAATAGTGAATAATTTTTCAGAAAATTTACAAAATTAAGATATATAAAATATTCTGTGTATGTTGATAAAAATATTTATTTTAAATACACTCATTGCCATAAAAATTTGCGCACCAAGTAAGAGCTGTCAGAATAAAACGAAATTTTACATACGTAAGTACAATGTTGATGTAAGTGATTTCAAAATCAAAACAAAATGATCATTTATTGCAGGAAAAATTAAAAATGAATGGAGATTTTAGTACCCCGTTGGGTCACCTCTAGCATGAATGCATGATGTGATACGTTCGAGCATTGAGGCATTTAAGTCCCGTATGATGTCTTGCGACATCTCGTTCCACAGTTGCTGTAAAAGCGCCTAGAATTCAACCAAACTCGTAGGCTGCCCAACTTTCCACCTTAAATAATTCCAGATATGCTCGATCGGTGACAAATCTGGGGATCGAGCAGGTCAGGAAAGGGTGGAAATGTTGTGGAGAAAGTCCTATGAAACCTTTGCTGTATGTGGGTAAGCACCCTGTTGAAAAACAGCTCCGAGGAGCCCTACCATGAGTGGCAACACATGTGGCTGAAGACCGACACGAATGTACCTCTGGACTGTCATGGTGCCTTGGATCAATATTAGAGGTGACCGTATATCGTATGCCATGACACTCTTTACCATCATACCAGTTGTGGGAGTGG